>JAYMFT010103640.1:0-13698 GCA_038088735.1 Panulirus argus
TTACCACACATCTCTCTAACCCTTACATTACTTACTCGATCAAACCATCTCACACCACATATTTTCCTTAAACATTTTATTTCCAACACATACACCCTCCTCTGTACAATTAGATATATCCCATGCCTTGCAACCATATGGTACTCTTGTAACTACTATTCCTTCAAACAGATCTATTTTTGCTTTCCTAGATAATGTTCTCTCTTTCCACACATTCTTTATCGCTCCCAGAACCTTCACCCCCTCCTCCACTCTATGACTCACTTCTGCTTCCATGGGTCCTTTTATTGCCAAGTCCACTCCCAGATGTCTAAAACACTTCACTTCCTCCAATTTTTCTCCATTCAAACTCACACCCCAACTAACCTGTCCCTCAACCCTGCTGAACCTGATAACCTTGCTCTTATTCAAATTTAATCTCAACTTTCTCCTTTTACACACTTTAGCAAACTCAGTCATCTCCTTTTACACACTTTAGCAAACTCAGTCACCAACTTCTGCAGTTTCTCACTCGAATCAGCCACCTGAGGTGTATCATTGGCGAACAGCAGTTGACTCACTTCCCAGGCCCTGTCATCCCCAACAGACTGCTTACTCGCCCCACTCTCCAAAACCCTTGCATTTATCTTTCTAAACACCCCATCTTTAAAGAAATTAAACAACCGTGGAGACATCACACACTCTTGCAGCAGACCAACCTTCACTGGGAACCAACCACTCTCCTCTTTTCCTACTCTTATACATGCCTTATGCCCTTGATAAAATCATCTCATTGCTTCTAGCAGCTTACTTCCCACACCTTATACTCTTAAAACTTTCTGCAAAGTCTCTCTGTCAACCCTATCATATGCCTTCTCCAGATCCATAAATGCTACATACAAATCCATCCATTTTTCTAAGTATTTTTCTTATACATTCTTCAAAGCATACATCTGACCCACACATCCTCTGCCACTTGTAAAACTGCACTGCTTCTCCCCAATCTAATGCTCTGTACATGCTTTCACCCTCTCAATCAATACTCTCCCATATCCTTAAACACCTCGAAAATCACAATCTTCTCTCTGATCATCAGTATGGCTTCTGTAAGGCGAGATCCTCTGGTGATATTCTTTCCTATTTTATTGATGTCTTGTCATCATCCCTGAAAGATTTTGGGGAGTCATATGTAGTTGCTCGTGATATATCTAGGGCTTTTGAAAGGTTGTGGCATCGAGGTCTCATCTCTAAGCTCCCCTCTTTTGGTTTCCCTCCCTCACTTTGTTCCTTGATATCTAGCTTCCTCTCTAACCGATCTATCTCTGTGGTTGTTGATGGATCAACCTCCCCCTTCTTCTCCATCAACAGCGGTGTTCCTCAAGGGTCTGTCCTGTCCCCTACACTTTTTTCCCTTTTTTCAACGATTTTCTCTCCCCAACAAATAATCCAATGCACTTGTATGCTGACAACTCAACGCTGCATTCATCCACATCCTTCATTTCTGCTCCCCCTTCTGTCACTGGATCTGCATCTCGCCTTGACACAGCTTCCACAATAAGCACAGACTTTTAGGATTATTTAATGTTAAAGTATGTGTAGGAAATACACTTGTAAATTATATCAACAGACCTATATAAACTTCACCTAGTAGCTGAAGTGATAGTAGAAATATATTGACATTAGAAATTGTATGCTGTTGGGGATTGCATGGCCTCTTGCTCATTTGTCTGTTTATTGACACCTGGCACCATTTTTGCTGTACTCATTAATGGGTTTGGGCCTCTGAATTGGTTTGTTCTGACATATTTTTCATGTGAAGACCTTTTACCAGTATCAACTGGTTTCAGGTGTATCCTGTCACAGTTTAAATCTTTTGTTGAATCATTGTGCTCTCCCTTGTTTGCTAGTCTTTGATTTTCATTTTGGAGGCAGTATATCAGTACAGTGGCATTAGTGTGGATTATTTGACTCTGCAGTATTTAAAGATCTTTAACATGACTGATTAGCAAGTTTGTCAAGGTTTTGTGATTGATTATCTCCAGAGTGAGTTAAAACATTCTTGGAGCAAAAGGGTAGTTCTCTCAGAAAATTCTTCAGACCCTTTTTGAGAGTCATCTCCCTCAGAAAGGGATTAGCGTTAATTTTTTTATTTTGGAATCCACAAAGAATACTGGGTACATTTTTTTTAAGGGGGGAACCTAATGTAAGACAGTATTCAAGAATCTTCTGGTATGGAATTAGGTAAGATTCTTATTTTTTTGAAAGCTGCCTTTGGTGTTTTTGACTTTTTTTTTGATGTTTAATTTATACTTGTTTTATAGTTTAATATTCATGTATGATTTAATTGGTCATACTGGAAATCATTTTTGTTAGAAGTAGGAATATACAATTGTAAACCAAGACATTATGTTCTGCAGTATACGATATTGTGTGTGACCTTTTTAATAAATAAACCATGAATTAATATTGTTATATTTCTTTAGTTTTTCTGATGATGATAGTAATTCTATCTATATCTATCTATATCTATGATGCCATTTCCAATTGGAATTCCCTCAAAGGGGTGGCCATGGCAGTAAAGTCACCATAACTAGTGAACTCCAGTGCCACTTCTTAGCTATAGCGCATTTTTACTCTATGAATGTTTTACAGAAGCTTTCTCACTGAAACTAGACATCATTTTTTATGTTATATTTAGGGAAGATTGTACTTCACTTTTATGATCACTTTGCTCTGACTTATTTTGTATTATACATTTTCCATATACCTTTAGGATCTGAAAGATGAAATAGTAATAGTCATCTGATATACAGATGTAGAATTTTCTTAAGTTTGAAGTTTACCTGTAGGTAAAGGGTAATATATACTCAAAGTTTCTTAACAAATGAGAATGTTACAATTACAGGATTAACCCTTTTTATTACAGTTATAGAAAAATTTCCATCAAATCATAGATTTTAAGAATTTCTCAATCTCATGGAAAATTACTTAGACCTTAGGCTTTTTCATCTAAACTCCTGTAAGCCTTTTTACAAGAAGGATATCTTCAGGTGGATCTGCTTACACAGCTTGGTCTCTGCAGAAGAGAGTAACTCCTGTGACCCATTACATGAGAGTAGGAAGAGGGATCTTTGGTGTTCAACTTATGCCTTCGTTCAGTGACATATATAATTCTGTTTACCTCCCTGTGTGGTTTTGGGTATGCCACCTTCAGAAATGGATGGTCTGAGAAGGGAGACAAACCAACATTAGTTTTTTTTCTAAGCTCCTTTTGCTTCATGTGGGTATGCTCTCATATGCTCCTATGGCTCTGTTCATTGGTGAGAAGTGCAGGTTTTGAAGAATGAAAAACCATTTTTTTTATGGAAGATAGAGCTCTCTGAGCATCTATTTAGTTTCTTCTCCCTTCCTTTTTGTCTTTCTTTTTTGATATACAGTACCACTTCTTGGTTCTGGACAGCAGCTGGTCTTAGACTGACACCAACAATCAGTGAATGAATCTTTGTGGGGCTTGGTATATTTCACTGTGTCACCCACTGCAACAGCATGGGCCTGGGCATATACTAAATGGTCTTATATCCATCTGGAGGAACATCAGCCAATCTCTTATGTTATATGGTGGTTGAAGGGGTTGAATTCTCCTGTGTATGCCCATTTTTGGGAATGAAAGTGATGTTTTAATCCTCTGTGAGCAGATATCCTTTCAGATGCTCATAGAGTTTTGCTTTTAGCAGAGAAATGGTTTTTCATTCTTTGTAACCTACATTTATACCTAGATAATGGTGAACAACCAAATGGATTTAGTCATGTAGTTTCTTCATGTATGAGTCTGTTATTTTGGCATTTTCAAGTATTTTATTTCTAAATATTGTTTTTTATACTTGTTTTTTATTTTCCAATAAAGCAAGGTAGTACCAGGAACAGATGAAACAGTGACCTTGTTTATTTACATTCACTCCCTAGCTGTCATGCATAATGCTCCAGAACCCGCCAGAGCCCACTGTCCACAACCAACTCACACATGGTTTTCCCTGACTGTTTCACATGCCCTGCAAAGAAATATGCCCTTTTATTGGTGTGAAACCTTTCCTCACCAAGCTTTAGCCAAAATTTTCTTCCCTTTGTGGTGTATCCCATGAGCATGAGAGATTCTGTAGGTTATCTTCTCTTAATGTTGAAGTTAGGATCTTCTAACCCACTACCTTTCTGATGAGGAAACATTGGCTTCTCCACCCATTGCTATCCTCCCATCTGGGTTGCAGCTGTTAGCTCATATCAAGCCTGTTATTGGCCAGTCAGAGACTAGCACAGGGATGATGTGATCGATCCACTCACTCATTGCTGCCTGGCAGCACAGAATTCTCCTGGATAGTGTACTGACTAGATGTCTTTTACCACACCCATGTTTTTCCATCCTATGGATTAGTATCCATATTCTATCTTGTGTATTTTTTGGTGTTTTAAGGGTGTGGTAATCTGTTTGTGTGATTTGGTCAGTGTTTCAGGTTACATATGTACTTGTGTCAGAACTTTTATTTGATAAGGAGGGAGATGGGCACCATACATGCATTCTGCCAATCTTGAGGCATCTCACCATGAGCCATACATACATTAAAAATTCTAACTACCCAGTCAACAACACAGTCACCTCCTTTCTTAAGAATGGCAATCCCATCCACTTTGGCTGCAGGGCCATACTTCATCTTGTGAAAGGTTTTCACCACCTCTTCCCTTTTAACCAAACATCTTGCCACATTTCTCTCACTTTACATACTTTCCTGATCCAATCACCGCACAACTACCACCTAGTCAAGTAATGTTTAAAATTCCTGTAGAATATTCTTTCCATCTCCTCTTCACCTCTTACCTGTTACCGTTTCCCCAGCAGATCCCCCTCTCTGATGTTTCTGTTTTTTGTTCTCTTGTTCTTCTCACACTATTAACCTCTTTTCAAAAAATTTTTTTATTTCTGTTTTAATTATCCCATGACCCCTTTCTGAGAGGGTCCTGGTTTTACCCCAGACTGCATTTTCCAGGAGCTTCTGCAGCCCAGGGGTGCTCTACATTCAGTAGCAGGGACAGATGTTCTTTAAGTGAGAAGCTGTTTAATGAAACTGTGCTCAGTTTTGTTAAGTGACGGCCTTGCCGAAAGTGACTTTTCACTTACAGTGTAACCTTATAGAGATGGTGTCCAGTAACCCTTTTATAATTGTATTGGTGCCAGGTGGATGTTTTTGTTATGAATAAAGGATTTTTTGGTAAAATTCATGTATTCACAGTTGAAAGGTATTGTATCTATTTGTATTAGTGTTTGTGATGAATATAAGTGCAATGGGTAGTGTTTGAATACCTATATATAATCTGTAACAGTATAAATCCAAGTTACCTAATTGGTTAAAGAAAGGTAGATGTGGTAAGTAGTCATGATATATATGTTAATGTTAACTGAAGGAGAATGCTAACATTTATTTTATTTATGTCTTCCACAGGAAGTAAAGTGTGTTTGGTCTTGAAGTAAAGACTCAGATAAAGAAGAAAAATGGTTTATGAACAGATTTCAGAGCAAGCAGAAATAGAGTACACCTATATTGTTTTAGGAGGAGGCATAGCAGGTGTTACATGTGCAGAACATGTAAGTTATGGGTTTCATTTATGGTTCTCTCATTTGTAATGTTTCATTGAACTGTAATCTTACAATCCTACTGTTACTACTTTAGGGTACAATTAAAGTAATGTAAGTGTATTGTTAGATCTTGGTAGACAAGTTTTTTTAACATAAATGAATTGATTGAAGGAAGGATGGAAAAATGTGTTCCAAAGATATGTTCAACATTTTATGCAGGTATAAAAAGGGGTCTTTTATATGATTTGAGAGTTGTTAAGATTTTGAATATACAGGTTGTACCTCTCTAATCCGGCAACCTTGGGACCTGACCATTGTCAGACCACAGAAAATGCCGGAAAACAGAAATTGACCCCTAAGTCATACACAGTTGACGATCCAATCTCATATTACTCACACAGAGTCTTTACAGAAGCTCCTTTATCTCATTTTTTAGTAACTCCATCTTTTCAAGCATAGATATTGATTTATGCTCATGCTTATTAGCATTAGCACCATCTTCTGCTCCTCTTGGTCTCTTGGATGACATCCTGAAGGGCTAAAATACAGCTGAATATAAGAAATTAACAGGACTGTAAATTAGCTTAGCTGCAGTGTAAACATTTTTGCACCTTTGCTCTGTTAATTGCACTGCCCTGTTGGCAGATCCACAAACCAGTAACTAATGGCAGCAGATTCAAAATGTGCCTGACCATGGGAGTTGCCAGACCACAGAGTGCCAGATTAGAGAGATATGACCTGTATTAACCACTAAAATCAGAGCCCACCTGAGAATTCACTACCCCTTGATATGTTTTTATAAACTTTGAATTCTGGACAACCATTTGTTTTAGTGTATTTCTAAGAATGTAAATGTGAAGTGATTACTCAACAGGTAACAAAATACAGAGATATGTGCCCTTACTAGATAGATGCAGTGAGTACTTATATGGCCAGCCAGAAGCTTTCTGGCATGGCCTTATAGAAAGGCAGCTGAATGTTGTTTGGTGAGTTATGCAGTGGTAGGAGTATTTTCCTTTCAACTATTACAGGTGCAAAAGTAATTTCTTGATATGAAAAATAAGCTGAATTACTTGTTGCAAATCAATAAAAGGATGATATTTCTAAATGTATAAATGTATCTATAACTGGAGGTATCTACAAGTCAACAAGTGAACCTTTTTCTTTCATTGTGGAAAATAACTTTGCTGCCAACGAAAGGAAGGCAAAGGTAGTATCGTAATGGCCCCTCCAATGATTCCTGCAAATTTAAGATGTATTCTCATGACCATACTTGTGTGATTGCTGCCAGCAAGAGGGAGGGCTCAGTTGGGTGTGTATTGGTGTCTCCCAATACCCCAGCTAACTCGAGGAATATACTATCCCCTATCTTAGGATTAATCCCTTAGGTAGTAGGCTGTTGACAGCAATGCCCAGGGTAGTATTAACATCTTGACTTAGGAGTGTTAAAGGGGTGCCTGGAACCATCATACACCCTTCTTGTTAGGATTGCTGGTCTTACTTTTGTTTCCATCAAAACTGGATTACTGGGCTAGTCCTACCATCTTCTCCTTACTAGCTCCATACACCTACTCAGATGTCACTTATTTTCTTCACCTAAGTCCCTTGCAATCTTTTGTGTACACAGTCTTTTTTAAGTGTAATCATGGTAAAATCCAATTTACTTATGGTCCCTAGTCCACAGCATCATGGGGTGCTAAGAATCTGTGGGTGCCCACCTGACTATACTGCCAATAAGAGGGAGGGCCCAGACAGTAGTAGTACCAGCCCTTCCCATGACCTTTCCCTCTCTGATAGACATGCCTCTTTTTCTACCCACTTTACCAACATTTGTGGTCTTTCTAGTAACCTCTCATCTGTTGAACACCATCTGTTGAGTAGCTCTTCTCATATCATACCTATTTCTGAGACCCAGTTGTCTGATGATGTTCATATTAGCCCCTTTCTCATATCCAGTTATAATCTCCACTCACAGTTCCAGTTCAAAGGTGGTGTCTTTGCTTATTTCAGCATCATCACACCTTTAGCATACCTTGAGGACTTTGAGTCCCCAACCTTTAATATTATCTGGCTCACTGCTTTCTTTTATTTTGCCTAATGCTTTCATAGCTCTACAAAATATATAACTTTCTTACAGTATCTAAACTCTTACCATGAGGCTGTGACATCCTCTCACTTTCAAGCTGGGATCCTCTACGTAGAAGATTTCCATGTTCACTGTAGGGAATGGTTGAATTTCTCCCATAAGGATGGTTATGGGTTGAAGCCTTCACGTTCTTCATTGTCAGTGATCTAAAGCATATTCTTGACTGCTGTGACCACTCTCTTAATACTTTTGATATGTTTTTAACCTCACTTCCTTTTTATTATGAATACACAATCTTGCTCCCAGTGGTTTCATCTGACCATGCTCTTGTAAATGTATCTATTTAAACTGCACCTCCCCATTCAGCAGCCTCCCTTTAAATATAGATATGGACACCTCAGTAAAGCTGACTGGAATAACTAATGAAAATTCGTCTCTAACTTTCCTTGTGTAGATTATTGGCTCTCAGGTGGTGATGCTTCTGTATCCCCCAATAGCATAGCAGACTACCACTTCTTCCAATCCAGGGTTCGACTGTTCCTGTACTGAGACAATACAGGCAAGGGATCAGCCATATTGAGCTTGGGTAAAGTTTCCTTCCTCCAACTTTCATACAGCATTGATCACTGTCCATAACCTTTGCAAGTATGTATGAGAACCGTGAGGCTGAGCATTCCTTTATCCCAAGGAAATGCGATAACCTCTCCTCTTCATCTGCTTATAGGTATTTATGGTCTTTAGTCAGAGACATGGTTAACAACTTTTATCACTCTACCTTTCACTCACTTTTTCATTCTGATGCTACTATATCTGTCTTTGGGCTGACAAAGCAACTCTTTTTGCTTTCGCTTTTCCTCTGCTTTTACCTTGGATGACTTTAAGACTCCTTCACCCCCTTATGCTCCTCTTACTAATCCTATGTCCTCCCTGAATCTCTTTACAAACTGTCAGAAAAGTGCCTCTCTCTCTCTGGACCCAAGCAGAGCTTATAGTCCTGATTTAATCCATCTCCTTGCACTAAAAGAGTGTGCCTCCGAAATTGCACCAGTGCTTGCTCGTCAGTTCTATTTTTGTTTAAAGTCCTAAACTTTTCTGTCTTCTTGGAAGCATGCATTGGTACATTCCATACTAAAGAAGGGTAACCTTTTTAATCCCTCTAACTGTCATCCTGTTGCTTTGACTTCTACTATACCCAAATTCTTTAAACTACTCTTGACTGGCAAATCCACAAACATTTTGAATCACACAATCTTCTTTCTGATCACCAGTATGGCTTCTTAAAAGTGAGATTCACTTGTGATATCCTTTCTTATCATAATAATGTCTGGTCATTGTCCCTCAAAGATTCTGAGGATTCTCGTGTAGTTGCTCTTGATATATCCAAAGCTTTGGTAAGGTGTGGCATCAGGGTTTCATCTCCAAGCTCCCCTCTTTTGGCTTCCCTTCCTCACTTTGCTCTCTCATGTTTAGCTTCCTCTATGGCTGCTCAATCTCCGTGGTTGTTGATTGATCAGCCCTTACCCCTTTCTCCATCAACAGCAGTGTCCCACATGGCTCTGTCTTGTCTCCTACACCTTTTTTCCTTTTTATCAATGATATCCTTTCTTCTTCATATAACCAAATGCGCTCATTTGTTGGTGACTCAATGCTGCATTCCTCCACATCCTTCAAATCTGCTCCTTCTCTCACTACATTTGCATTGCATCTTGACACAACTTCCTTAGTAAACTTGGATTTGGAGAGGATATCTCAGTGGGGTAGACATAATCTGGTTAAGTTTAATGCCTGCAAGACTCAGTTCCTGCCCATCTTTCTGTCAAAAATTCATCACAACTTTCCTCTCTTCTTTATTGGATCTGTAATTCACTACATTGGCATCTCGTCTTAACACAGCTTCCTCACTGAACTCGGATTTGGAGTGGATATCTCTGAGTGGTAGACAAAATCTGGTTAAGTTTAATGCCTGCAAGACACAGTTTCTGCCCATCTTTCTGTCGAAAATTCATCATAAATTTCTTCTTTAATGGTTCTGTAATTCCTGGTATTACTTTTACATCCAACCTTTCTTGGAAGCCAAACTGAACAGATATAGCAAAGGCTGCCTCTAAGAAACTGGGAGTCCTGTTTAGATGTTGAAATTTCCTTTCTTCTGAACAGTTGCTCTATTTATATGAAGGATTGATCCATTCTTGTATGGAGTGTGTCCTGCTCTCACATCTTTTATGGTTCTACTTTGTTACTAGACAAAGTTAAATGAAGGTGGTCCAACTAATCAACTCTGCCAGGCTAACCTCAAAACTTGACCCACTTTCCCTGTGCTGCAGTGTTCGTTCAGTTTCCACTTCTATAGGTATTACTTTGGGTTTTACCCTTGAGCTGGCTGCTTATGTGCCCCCACCATTATCTGGATCACACAGTACTTGGTAAGCTACTGCATCACATGATTACTGTGTGGCTGTAGGCAGTTTAAGGCTGGGTTGTTTTGATAGCTTTTTCTTTTTGTACACCTTGAAGCCTTGGAACTCACTACCCACATATGTCTCTCCCAATAATGTTGACACAGCACATTTAAAGAGATAGGTTTTTCTTTTTTCCAAAATTAGTAAATACTTTTCCCCATCTCTCTCTTCATTTCATTAACCTCTTTATTTTTCAGTTACGTCCTGCCCATGATGTGTACTTTTGTCTGTGACTGGAGCCTCTTACTTAGAAAAATGTTTTAGCTGTAAAACAAATGGAAGGCAGCTTTACAAGACTCATCAGTATGGCTGTAGTTTTGAGGAATTCCAGGTATTAAAGCATCAAAGTCACATGCAGCTGGAATGTTAAGTCAGAATCCTTTAGAATATTGTGGTATCTGACAGTTTGTGCCTTTTGGCAGGGAACAGTGGGAAGGGCAAGGGGAAGAAGGCAATGGCAGACTCATTTAATTCCAAATAGCTATGGTGGCATGATGATTTTGCACAAATTTTATTTCAGTTGCTGCTGAGGTGTTTTCTTAATTAGGCATCTCAGTTGGGGATGATAAATTGCTTTCAGAGGCTGTGAGGTATAATAGCTCTTGAAACTGTGTGGATGACAAAGAATTAACCCTGTTGTTGCACCTTATTTGCTACTGACTCCGAAGATTTTTCAGTGATCTCTCTCCAGTCTGATTTGTCATTCTGAAATATTTCTGTCATTCAGTGTGTTGTCCCCATTTGGTGCATTGCTTTCACTTTCATTTGTTTTCATGCTGTATGTTGTCGTTATTCCTTTGATGTAGATATTATGATCCGATTGGTTTGTATCATTCACTTCTATATCTGAAGACAGTGTCATGTCACTTTTAAAGATAAATTGCTCTCTTTCAGTTAAGCCTGTGGCTTACCTCTTCAAGGCTGAATGATTGATATAGATTTAATAGGTATTGGAATTCTATCCCATATCTTGATCCATAAATATCTGTATTGTGTTTGTATGTAAATCCATAATCTGCTTCTGTTTTGTACCACTTAATGAAATGAAAGTTAAAGTCACTAGCCCATTTGATATCAAATCTGGTTTTTCAAATCCTTTTGATATAGCGTCAAGTAAATTTGGATTTAGTGACAGTAGGCAGGAACATTAGGTAGACAAATTTAGTAGAAGTAGACTGTAGGAACAGGTAGGAGCCTCAGAAAACAATGCGTTAGACTTGCCTTCTGCCAGCGGCCTGTTAAGGGTGAGGCACTAAGGCTAAGAATTGGCACCGGAGTTCACCAGTTATGGAGACTCTTTTGCCATGACCACCCTCTTGAGGGAGTTCCCAAAGGGAATAGGCATCAGAGATCTAGATAGATAGATAGATTAGCCAGGTTTCTCCAAAATTTAGAAATTGAAAGATGAGTGCTTTGGTTTTGATGCATTGCACATGACAGTTAGAGAACAGATGTGAGGAAATGCAGGAAAAGGCAGACAAGTGTATAACAAGGAATGGTTTTTGGTGGTCTGTATAATACTAGGTTTATTGTATTTATGGCTGTAAAGGAGACCAAGAAGGAGGTGGAGGAGTGAAGTGAAAGAGGGCCTGAGGTAATGTTATTTGAATATTTTAGTGGGTGAAAGGCTTACCTGGAATAAAGTGGATTGGAATGATGAAGTATTTGGGAAGATGTTCCTTTAGTAGGCTGAGCCAAGACACATAGAGCATCCAGGGTAAACCATGGAATGGTCTTTGGAGCTTGGCTGTGGATGCTAGGTTCTGCTTGTGGTGCTTATATGAACATTAGAGAGTGGCTTGTGAGCCAATGTCACCAATGGTCATTTGTTCCTGGCACCATCTTGCTAACATGGGAAATGTCAAACAAGTATAAAGAATATTTGCATTATATGTTAGATGTGTGGGAGTTTATTGTGTTGTATTTGCATTGTTTAGTAAAAAAAATTTTATGCACAATAAGGATTTTTTTTTTTTTCTCCAGTCACTGACAAAAGTGGTTTGTTAATTCAATATAATTGAAAGGTTATATTGTTTTGGTTAATGAGAAATTAATGTTTGGTCAAGAAAAACTCGGTAATTTTAGAACAGCTTTTCTGTGAGAATCCTTCAAGAGAATACATTTTTTTAAGAGAATCAGTTGTCCAAACCTAAAGTTTCATATGAAAGAAGATGAATTAGGGAACAAACATGTTTTGATAATCACGGAAAATTTTTTTTTTTGGCATGTCTTCCTAGATGTCCAGTCAGAACTCATAGACTTTTTTGGTGTCATAGAAGATTACAAATGAAAAAATTTGATTGTTCCTGCAGGCTCCTTTAATTAAAACCTTTATGAACAAAGAATGCTTCGTTCAAAACCTACAGATTTTTACAGCAGAGAAATTTTAAGGAATGCATGTGGCTCATTCATTTACTATCAAGACAGCTGGACAGAAAATTCAGTCACCCTAGCATAGTACAGGTTTCCTTCATAAGTTAACAAGACTGCATCAGAAAATACTTCACTAGCTTTCAGAAGTATTAACTTGAGAACTTCTTGGGGGGAAAAATTGAATTACATTAAGGGTCACTCAAAATCAGCTCAGATTTTCGTCCAAATCAAATTTTTTTCTAATATTTTTTCTTTTAGATATACCTTCCATTTTGTTAGTGTAAAGAATTTATTTAAGAACTAACAATACTACACTTACGTCATAGAAAATCAGACTTGTTCACTAAAAATGACCCACATTGTTTATTGTACTCCGAGTTGATTTGGGCATAGGGAAAGAATGCAAGACGTGGAGTTTACAAGGAGAGTGTATGATAGTACGATTAAAGGGGTTGATGTGAGAGGAAGACCATTGTGATATTGGGAAATAGAATGGAAGAGTACTGGAGGGAGAGAAGTGGTGAAAGAATGCTTGGAATGGTGTATGTGAGGGAGGCATGTAAGGACAGGGATAAGTGGAGACTCTTGCCCTGGTCACCCCCCTGATGGGAGATCCTGGAGGGAATAAACATCAGAGATATAGATAGGTAGATAGATTAAACCATGATTTCATCTGTCAGCGAGTAGCAATTGTTGAGGTTCTTATACTTAGAGTGATTACTATGTTCTAGAGGCTTGCTGGTAATGGTGTGGGTGTTAGGAAAGGTAGGTTTCATATTCATTTTCAGATGATGAAATGAGTTCTGCTGGGACAAGCAAAACTGTTAGAAGGCTTGGGTTCCTTTTGAACATATATGATTGGAGACTGGTCAGTTGAAGGATAATGAACTCCCAGGAAGGAAGTAGGAAGTGATGCTCCTATGGTGTTCTTCTCCCTGCATTTTCTCACCATTTTAGCAGATCATTGTAGTATTGCTTGACTCAGTTGAGGTTTGAGAGAGCACTCAATACTTCTCTCAAGGTTTGGGGTCAGTGTCCTGTGCCACGTGGTTGGCCTTTAGAATGCTATAGTCATTTCTTGAGTGCCTGCATGTTGTAATAGAGCATCCTTGCATTTTTTTTTTTTTTTTTTTTTTTCATTAGTCTCTCTCTCTCTCTCTCTCTCTCTCTCTCTCTCT
>JAYMFT010103651.1:0-13698 GCA_038088735.1 Panulirus argus
GGGAATACGTGGGAAGTATTCTTTCTCCCCTATCCCCTGGGATAATATATATATATATATATATATATATATATATTCTGTGAGTGAAAGCTAAATCCTTACATGTTCCTAGGAATGCAGTTATGTTCCCTGCACATTCATAAGTTAGAAAAAAATAATGAAAGTCGTATAGCATGTAACAAAAGAAAAAAAGAATTGGAAAACCTGGTAACATTCACTAATTGCTTGTCTTTTTGGAGAGAGTTAATGTAATCAATTTGTGAAGGAATACTTTGTAGAGAAAAAGTAGGAAAGTTTACGAGAGAAAAGTCTAGATACATTTTGCAGTCGTAAAATATTAATTCATTCGTAAAATGTGAATTTGTTCGAATCATAAAAGTAACATGTACAAATTACATTCGATGCACCGAGGAAATAAATCTTATCAGTTTCAATAACCGGGAAAAATACTAAGATCTAATCGTCAGATCAGTCACTGGTGGCAGATATTTTTTGCCCATAGCCAAAGCAACTGCTGGACCTTCAGTTTATGCTGCACTAATAATTTGTTTAGTGCCTCACCCTTATTAACAGGCCGCTGGCAGAGGGCGACTCTAGCAGAGGCTCCTATCTGATGTTCCTACTGACTACTACTTCCCTATGCTCCTGCTTAAATGTTCCTACCAGATAATTCTATCTATTGCTCCTATTGAGAATTGAGAATGATTACAAAAGGATGGAAACTATTTTCCTTTGTGAAAGATTAATTTTCTTTGTCTCGTGTGCTCGAGAGGCCATTACTCATCAGTGCATTTTGCCTTCATAGTTAAAAAAAAAAAGGATTTTTTGTTTTCTCATATACCGAACCGTCCTTACTGAAGGCTCCACTGTTTTTCACAAATTCTTGCATATTTCCACAGATGAGAGGCTCTCGAAGCACCATACACACATAAATATATATATATATATATATATATATATATATATATGATAAGGACACTGCAGGTGAATCTTCCTTCTCAAGAGATTTATGGTTTCCGCTCGATATTTGTACGGAAATCGAGTTCCATTATCAGAGAGGAATGCCAGAAGAATTAAGGAGGAAACCTTTGCATTCAGCGAGTCCAAGAAACGCAACTCCTTTTGCCTCTGACCTTTAACTTATATTTACGAAAAGTGTAGACTCGCGACATAACGCGTAACGTATGTTCCCACAATATATTTTTTTTTTCCATTTTTTTTTGTAATCTCGCTCTGCTCATTTTCGCATATTGTATTCACATTCACTCACGCACATGCAGACTAGCACGGCTCGCACTGACAACAGCGCCATCTGGAGACTGTAAATCTAGACTGTAACCCTATTTTTGTGTGCAGGTTTAGAACAAATGCTGAACACGACGGAAGTGGCACTATGACATCTGTGGTATTAGTTATAGCAGACGTTAGCACGTGCATGACGCTCTGGCAACTGAAAGTGTCGCATGGCAGGTGTTTCGGGGATATAGTACATGTGTTGTGAATATGCAGATGTTAGACTATAGCGGGCGTAGGACCACGGACAGTTTTTTTTGATATTTGGCATGACATGTGTTTGAGTATTACAGTACAGATTTCGTACGCGAGATATCTTTTGTCATAGCAAGTGTGAGAGTAGACCAAGAGATAGATAGATAGATAGATATATAGAGAGAGACATCATTTTTGCTCAGTGTAGAGATATCAGTTTGTAGTTGAAATCATTAATGTACGAGTCGAAGCAGCAGGGATGAACCAGTGAAATGAAACTGACTCATAACCTGAAAACTACCATAGGTCAAAGATACTCAGTTTCCAAATACCACGTAACGGGGAAATGGGAGAGAAAGTTAAACGTACTATGAGATAAGCCAACGATAAATCAGGGTTGGGGAAGGGTTAGTATGTGATTAAACAATTACATTTCTAGTCATTCGAGACGCCATTAAAGTGTTATTTTCCGTACAAGTTTTTTGCTCGATAGTGTAGTTGCACGTAATCCTCTACTCGTTAAGTATTTATTGGGCAATTAGGGTTTGATAGTCTCCGCTGTCACATTAGTCACCCGGGCAAAAGTTAACGTCAATTATCGTCATCCTCGTGTCTGTCTGAGTGGCCGTAATTCATTAGCTAATGGCGTGTTGGAGAGAGAGAGAGAAAGGGGTTGTTTCTTGATGGTCAGAGACGGTAACGGAGCTGGTGGCCAGAGACGTGGGTTGAGAAGAGCGCTCGGATGCGCCCCAGAGTGTTTACCGGACGGAGAGGTTGCTTGGGTGTCAAAATCGGGAATGGGACAGGAGTATGAGTGACAGAAGCTGATGTTCGAGGGAAGGAGACTGTGAAATGTATTTGCTTGGGAGACGAGTGGATTGTGTGTGTGTGTGTGTGTGTGTGTGTGTGTGTGTGTGTGTGAGTGACAGGAGAATGAGTGAGTGAGATTACCCTCCTCACGATGTGCGATGGATGGGGGAACCCTGCCTCACGTGGAGGTCCGGTGCGTAGCGCACGCCCAGGAGAGAGAGAGAGAGAGAGAGAGAGAGAGAGAGAGAGTGCCAAGGGTGGTAGTTTGATAAGTTAGCCGGGGAGAACAGGGTGCCAGAGGGCTATGGAGGTGAGGGGGTGGAGGGACGTGCGTGCCAGGTAGTGCCAAGGTGTCGGCTAGTGACGGAGGGAGGGAGGGAGGGAGGGAGTGAGGGAGGATTGTAGGTGCTGGTCGGCCCCACCGAGGCTGGGATTGATTTATCGACGGCCTACCTACGTACCACCCCGCGCCGCCCTAGAGCCGCCCACTACAGCGGCGCCTTCGCCCACCCCGACACAGACCGGTGTCCTCATTACCGCAGATTCACCCCCACCACGCCCACACCGTCACGGGCCCACGCCCACACCGTCAAAGACCCCACGCCCACACCGTCAGGGGCCCCCACGCCCACAGAAAAGCGCCACCCTGTTTCATCCTATTACTCTTAGTTATAGCGGTAAATATCACACTAACGTATGTTTACGCACGGGGCGCGTAACAAAGGGAAGGTGTCGCTCTTTGATTACGGTTCACGTGACTTGTAATCCAATAATACAATGAGTTTACGCTTTTATATAGACTCTGGATTCGGTGCAAAACACGTGACGTTATATATATATATATATATATATATATATATATATATATATATATATATATATATATATATATATATATATATATATATATATATATATATATATATATATATAATGTCTATGGAGTAAGATGATGTGCTGGACGTCACAACATACAACATGGTTCGTGGGGAAAAGCCTTGATCATGGTGATGAAGTCGTTGTATGCAAATGAATCTGTGTTTACCGTGGCAGATGATATATAGAATGTTCATGGCGAATGGAATTTGCTCGCGCAGAAAGGAAAAAAAAATGAACTAGCAAAGTGGATACTGGGGAATGATTTTGAGAAAGATGAATTACACTGAGGTACAGGAGAAAGGGGTGAAAGGAGCGAGGAAATCCGGCGTCCAGATACATAAAAAAAATAGATGAGGTCAACTTTGTTATTACGTGATTCGTCCGGGTTACGTTCGCTAGACACACCGATGACCCGTTAAAAAAAAGCCTTGGATTTTCGCGAATATTGTCTCGTGGTGATGATAGCCTAGAGTATGACTGCATTACTGTAGGACCGTATAATCTATGCGTAAATCCCGTTGATACAAACTCGAAGGACTACAGTATCCAATTAAGCACCTCTCCTCCTTCCACTTTCGAGATGACCGCGTGTCTTGTTACCATCATATTCCACTCATCGCCACAAGATACCCTCAGTGGGGTGCTTCAAGGTTGAGACACAAGCAGAAAGGGAATATGGTGAACTTCTCTAGAGTGAGAACTTCCCGGACGAGACTTGTTTGTACTCCCTCCTCTCCTCAACTTACGATGATGGAGCCTCGAGAGAGGGAGGTGACTTTGTCACTCGCTGTTTAACCACGTTTAGGAGGAGTCCGATAGCGACCTGGCTCGTGTTGTGTGTGTATGACTGGAAGGCCAAAAGATTTGCACCTGGTGTTTATTATTTAGTATTGTGATGCGCCCTCGTAGAGCGAACGGTTAGAAAAATATAACTTATTTATTTACGGTATTTATCATTATTTGTTTGCGAGTTGACTGCCATCCCAAAACAGTGGATGTTTCTATTGTCATCGAGTCCGGCGTCATTAACACACTTGTCAGGGCGTTAAGTAAACAATCGCTGTTTTGTAACCCCCTCTTTACAAATGAACTGGCGGGGAACAATCGTTCGCATGTTTTGCCCAAAGTCGTGAAAATAATCGAAATGTAGTAGTTTTTTTTTTGTGTGTGTCTTTTTGTTGGAGAAAAATCCCAAGTTGAGCAAAAAAAAAAAAAAAAGAAAATATTCTGGATCCATGAAGTCTCCGCATTGTATCTGTTACTCGTTATATCAAGGTTGTCCTACGTGGATGCTGGAGGACACATGGGAAAGCCTGATAACGCAGGGCCTGATGGCCTGTCAAGAGGTCATCTGCTTCAGGACTCTTTATGGGAATACATGGTAAAAGCCAGATAAGAGAAGACCCTTGATGGTCTGTGTTGAAGCTGTCTCTGCTGGAGGACAGTACGTGGGGAAAGCTAGAGAAGAGAAGACCTTTTGGTCTGTCACGATGTAACCTGCTGGAGAACTGGAGCAGCGTCACCTTAAGTTCCTAACCCCATAGACATGGAAGCAGGATGTTAAAGAGCATCGAAAACCAATTAATAAAGAGAGGCAAGAAAGCGAGTCTACAGAGCCTGTTGGAGAGATCTGATCCTCAGCCAACTGTCGTGTGGAAAGCAGATGTTTCAGTCCCTTTGAGAGTGAAACAGAGCTGTTCTAAGATTCACCTCAAGAGACAGAAAGAACGGACGGTGAGGAGAAAAGACACAGGAGGGTGGAAAAAGACGCCGAGGAATAATGTTATTATGGACTTTTAAGCCGGCTCGGTCAGGCTGAATTATGGTTGATGTAAGAGTGAGGAGAAGGTCTTAGAGTGTAAGGGAACAGGAGAGGAAGGAGGCCAAAAGCCAGGAAGAGGGATAGAGTGCATTTGTATGGAAGAGAGAGTGGAACTGAAGAGATAGGGAGGGTTGGAGGACATTCCTCGTGGACCACCCTGGTGCCTTGTGGGAAACGGTGGATCGAAGAGGGAGAGAACACCAGTTGCTCCTACATACGGCAACAGCAACACCAGTCAAAGCAAACGAGAGAATAAAAAAAAAAAGCAAGTTCTATAATTGCTTCAGAAATATTGACTTATCGTGGATTTCACCTCCAGCGATTTCTTTGCTTCAGAACTTTACAAGTCCCAGTGAACGTTAGCTAAAAGAAGAGAAAAAATATTACTCGTATCTTATTGGAAGTAATTTATTATAAAATATGATATAACAATGATATATAGAAGTTGATATATATCTTCTATATGTACTTCACTGCTTAAATATATTTACTCGAAGACATAAAATGTAATAAGAGGTATAGAAAATCCACCAACTTAGATTTACTGCCTAAATGTCAAGCTAATATGAAAATCGATCTAATTACAAGCTTTATCATGATGCATTAAGTTGTCCAAACCCACAATGCACCGCCACATTTCTCTCCAAATAAACTGTAGATATTTTGTCACGCAATGTATTTAGTTATACATGATATACACCTAATTATAGAAGACACAAGGGACACAAAATCCCACAGGGTGTTGGGTGGTGAGTGAGTAAGACTCTTGAGGAATACACTGTTGATACTGAATCCGAATTATCGTTCTTTTGCTGATCCGCAAATCCGATGAATCCATTCTTTTACGACAAGCGTTCGGCGTGAACTAATCGAAGGATGATTTTACAAAGCATATTTGGAAGCAGATGATATTACGGGACCCTTTGATTTATGGAAAGACGAAACTAACAGTCGGAATTAAGACACAATTTGGCCAGAGATGGAGACAGTAACAAAGACCAGAGATGGAGACAATAAGAGACCTGAGAGAGACATCACTTTTCTATACTAAGTCATGCCCAGCACAGAATTCCTCCCTGTATATCGATACCTCGCCATATGACTCCCGTACGTGCAGCTGAAGCTGTCTCATTCATTGTTTGTTGACCGTTGTGTGTGTGAGGCAATGCGTATTAACCATCTCCAGCCGAAGTTAGTCAGCATAGTTTTATAATCTTGTCTAATGCGACTGTAAACCGTCCTGGACAGTTTTTGACTCTACTTAATGGATACGAACAACTTTATACGCTGTTTCGAAATACATTTCACAACTGCCGGCAGTGTTTTGGATTACTTGGCATTCCATTACTGTGTTCTCAAAAATCTTTGTCGCAAACTGCGAACAGTTTTGAAAGGCTGTTTTCGAATGCATTTTGTGTGATTGACGCTGGCGGACTCGCGCATTTGTATTTCAGTACATAACTCTACGCCGGACTTTACAGTCGGACCTCGTGCATGTGAAATACTTCAACAACGTCAGGCACGAGTCCATCTCGATGGCAGAGGTATTTAGATAATTCTGCAATGGTATTTCACGGAATTTTACATCTGCATCCATTAACTAACAGGTCTCTCTCTCTCTCTCTCTCTCTCTCTCTCTCTCTCTCTCTCTTTTTCGTTGATTTTTCTCTGCGCATTTCAGGAATACATGGTGCAAACACGACCACATTATTCGATGACTGTAATATGAATGCGGCTGTATTATAACGGGGACACACATGACTGTAATACAGGATATTACTGGTCTCTCTCTCTCTCTCTCTCTCGTTGCAGTTCTTTTTTTATTTGTCAATGGGCATAAACCTTCAGTGTCAGCGAAGTGTCGAAAGGACGAATCATTAGAACCCACCGTATTCTCAGCGCTGAGCCAGTATACTACGTCTCCAGAGGTGTGTACGTGCCCAGAGGTGTGTACGTCCCCAGAGGTGTGTGCGTGTCCTCAGAATGAAGTCAGTTGAGAAGGTTGCTGATTTACTGGCAGCCGAAATAGGTCGAAAATTCCTATGAATAAAACACGGTTAGAACTGAGTTGGGTTGTAGACTGCTGTCCCTATTCAAATGGCAACAAATTGTCAAGAAAAGTTGGACTGACGATGACCCAGGATAGAATTAGCAGTGAAATGGGGTGACGAATTAAGTGACAACTGACTCAACCAATAACATGGTTTAGTCTCCTAGCAATGAAAATAGCACTATAATCACTTCAAGGTTCCGATATATAGGCGAAGTCAAGGATAGGAAAATAGTCATGCGAAAATCTGTTCACTTAGAATTACTCAAAGCGTAAACAAAGAACAGTGAGGCTACTTGGAAATAAGTAAACCAGAAGAAAAGTTAAGTTACGAGGGGAAAAAGACTAGGGCTTAGGACAATACCTGGCTAGTCTCCAGTGCTGTTGTGGGAGTTACCAGGTCATCCTGTCCTAACGTGGGAGGTTCTAAGGTTACCCTATCCCACCGTGGGAGTTACCAGCTTTTCCTGTCCTACGGAGAAGTTCCCAGGTTGTTCTGTCCTAAAGTGTGAGTTCCTGGGATACCCTATCCCACCGTGGAAGTCCCTGGGTTATCCTATCCCACCACGGGAGTTCTTGGGATACCCTATCCTCCCACCGTGGGAGTTCCTGAGTTATCCATTCCTCACGTGGGTACTGCCAATGGGATATCCGGTGAAGGTTAGGTTGCCGTGGAAATCAAACAAGATGGACATGGTGGCGAGCATCGGGAGGGACTGATTTCCTAAGCTGTTGCCACCAGACCTGACGAGATTGCCGGCTGGTCCTGACTTAACTATCCTCCGCGCTCAGAGGACAATTCAAGGGCAATGCAGAGCTCTAGTGTCTAACTTGAACTGAAATAAATGGCTGCTAAATAAGCCGGACTGTGAGAGACTTAACGCCTCTATCCCTGTGCAAGTCAAAGTTTCAAGGAGTGTCTTGTACAGCTGAGTTGTTTTTTAACTCTTGTTCCCACAACCTTACCGTGTATCCTGACGACCCGGAAGGTATTCTAGTCCTTTCTAGTCGAAGAAATGAAGGAAAAATGTAGGAACTGATGAACCACTTGTGCTGAGTAGTCTTTTATTGGATTGGGTGACCCTGTTTATATACATATGGACGACACACGACGGAATGAGATTTCAGAGGTCACAGAAATGTGCGACCTCATCCATATGCGTAGACGGGATCATCCACCTCTTCAGGTCATGACGAACGAGCAGAGACAGCCAGCCAGCCATCGGCCCCGGCTCAACACGAGGCGTCACACGGGGCGGGCGGGCAATACGATCGAGCACTCCTGACAATTGGATTCTGCTCGAGCGATAAACCATTCGGCTGGGGGTCATATGAACCCGAGATGGGATGGAAAAGGTGGCAGAGAGGAAAAGGGCAATGCCATTAGAAAAGGTATCGTTAATATATATTTTTTCTCTCTTTTTAACCTCTGTACGCAAACAGCTCTGGTCGCGTATACCAAAAAAAAAAAAAAAGCCTAGTTTACTTATGTATAGATGATGCAAAAGGTGCAGAATCATAGTATTCAAAGTGCTGCTTGCATTACATGTGTAGAGGAGTAAGGGGCCAAATAGTCAACATGCAATCTAAAAAGCTGTACTTCTGTTTTAGTACCTATTGTACCCAGAACACCGAGTAGACTGAGGGCCGTAAAACTCCAGCCTTTTAGAATTCACACAGCGCGTAGGAGAGTGGACATTTTCGCCGATCTATTCCGTGTGGATTACCACTTCCTTGCCGGTGGTAGTGCAACAATTAACAACGACGATCAGATAGCCCTAGCCCCCCGACGTAAACAAATAACGTAAAAGAGACCCTCCGTAAAGTTGGGGTGCTACAAGTCGCCGTTACGACTCGAGGCGCTATAAATACAGTCGTAACAACCTCGGCCGGCACCTTTAGTGATCGGCCGTGATAAGGAGTCGTCAAAACGGCCTCGTTTGTGGGGGTTGGAGCTCTACCAGACCGAGGATTCCCCCCCCCACCCCCCCCCCCTACGAGAAGCTAGGGTAGCTTAAAGGATTCACTCAAGTCTTCGTTCTGAGCGGGTGATGGACTCCAGCGCTCGTCTTTCCCCTTAAAGAGAAACTTGATGTAAATTCGTGCCTTCCGTCAACATCGTCCATCAAGGATGTAGTGACTAATGTTCTTACGTCTAATGATAGTCATTCAGTACCTAGATGGTCGTTGAGATCGGGCATACACGCGTACACACTGGACGTTTCGTCCCAATATCTTTTTGTCGAAGTTTCTCTGTCTATGGCCAACGAGTTCGAGGTCTCACAGAGGAATCGAGGCGCCAGAAGGACGGATCTTCGTGTCGACACACGCCGTTAGGAACGCCACCTACGAGATCGTCGTGTTAAGGCGGTAAACAAACGACACAGTCATATAACCCTCGAGAATCTGATATCCCGTCGGAGGACGGTCATTACCACACAATTTATGGAGGAGAAAAGAGAAGGTCACGGGTACAGAACAGCGGAGCTGGGAGGGGAGCTACACGTTCAAGGCAGGGTCTTTACCTTTATGGTCATAACAAGGATGTAAATACCTGCTAACGAAACAGGAATGCAAAGAGGGGAAGATTAGTCTGTTTATCTGTGTATCTGTCAGTCTGTCTCTTATCATTAACCTCATTCCCATGGAGGTGGTTGGAGAACGTGAAGCTATTTTGTTTGCACCTTTTGGAGGGAACTGATTTCACCAAAAACTAGAACCAGTGATGATCCGATGTTTTGACTTGAGATTAAAAGCAGTGAAGAGCCATTGTTTTGAGTAGACGCTAAAATCCGTGAAAGAACAAGTTTTGTTTTTCTATATTTTTGGATAAGACTATCATGTCTTCATTCATTGCTATAACTCTTCATGGGATTCTTTATGTCGTTTTTTGAACACATCTAATTATAATATACCCACTGGATTCAGCAGTTTACCTTAGCCATATCTATATTTGGATTCGTTGGTGAATTCTGGTTGTTTTCACCTTGCCTAACAGCACACTTATCTCATTTGGCACCTGGGCAATGTAGCAACAGCGTTATTGCCTTAAGTAAACCTTCATTCTGGTTTTAATCAAATTGTCTTCCCTCCTCGCCTGCGCTGTTGTCTGTCACTGTCTCAATTTACCTCTCCTTCTCGTTGGTGTTCTATCTTCACAGCGCCTCCACCTGTGCTTCGGCTTCATAGTATCCATCTCTTGGTCCACTTCGTCTCCACCTGTCTCTGATCTCCACATTACCCACTTCTTCATCCTTCTTCGGTCTACCATCCACTTCGCTTCCACCTGCTTCTCGTCTCCAGAGCGTCCACCTTTCCGTTCCTCTTCAGTTCTCTCATCCACTTTTCGCTTCCACCTATGTCTCATCACCACAACAACCCACCTCTTTATCCTCCCTCCATTCACTTCGGCTCCGACTACGCCTCATCTTCAGAGCATCCATCCGCCTTTCCCATTATTCTCTCTTCCACCCTCTCCACCCCCTTCTCATCATCCATCCTCTCCACCTCCTAAAAACACCGTCTCCTCCTCCTCCTTCTCCTCCTCAACATCACATTACTTTCCCTCACTTACCAACTGGGGTCTTCGGTCTTTCTCAGCCCCGCCGAGGAAACTGTGAGAAAAACTCTCATTATGTAAATCTTACGTCAACGGTTTCTATTTATTTTAGAAAGTAATAGCCCGAGAGAAAGAGAGAGAACGAATTTTACACGGGTTCTTTAAATATCGCTTAAGAGTCCAAACAACTAGAACGGGTTTTAGCAATTCCTATGTTACAGGACTGGGAACTTCTTTGGGAATGAAGTGTGAGATCTTAAGTATATGCGAAAAAGATATTTTTCTCGTTTTTTCGTTATGAGCCGCAGAAATGTATACGAGAAGTCGACTTGATTTATTTTTCAATGCAGTTCGGGGCATAAACTAGCCTTCTGCGGATTTCTCCCAATAGGAAATTTTGTTCTGTGTACATTAAGCCAAACTGTAATTAAATACAAAGGAATACAAAGGAATTCAAACAGCAACAGACCTCTTGGCCCCTTCGAGGCTGCTTGTATTAGCGGAAGAGACATGATTACGTAACACGAAACTAGGAATACATCTCGAATGTGATATTTCTTGGGCTGAGTCAGGCCAAAACTAGTTAAAGCTAACCCCCACCCCAGTTACCAAACGCAGTTGCCACAACTTAATCTAACAATACAACTTTCGTTTTATCTAGTTAGGGCGAGAGAAGTTAGAATCTGATTCGCTGCCGGGAAGGGTCGCCGGGTTGCGCTCGTTATGTCCCAGCGATGAATCTTGCGGGAGGAAACAAGCCAACCCCATTCTCGACTCGAACTTTCCCCATCCGTACGTGTTGGTTAAAGAAAACATTTAATTACTCACTTAATTTCTAACCGAACTTTAATCTCGGGCTCCGAAGTAGCCTTTACATTTGTACTGTTTAGTGAATCGCGTGTTATCAGTTGTAGCGGAGTTACGAACTCTCATTTTTTCAGAGTTGGTGGTCGGGTAATGTTTGCATTTCTTGTGAAGTCTAATTCGAGCAATATCTTTTTGGGGAGAAAGTTTACGATTTGAAAACAAGAGAGTTTTCTTTTTTTGCGAAACTTTGCCAGTATATCGACTGGTGTTTAAAACTGTACTAAAGTTGGCTTTAAAATCTTTACTTTTTTTTCGTATTGTTGGAGTTTTATCACTAGCGTATTTCAAGGGGAGGAGTGTGTTCCACCCCTTGTCGTGGAAGTAATGTCATGCGTCTCGGAGAGTAACGGATGTCAGTAGACCTTTTAAACTCCTCTCGGAAGATATTTATTGAACAATATTACTCCTAGGGATATTAAGAAAAGATCATTATGGCTATTCAAAGGGACGAGAATATTGCTCCGAAGGAGACCACGGTCACGAGCAAGATCAGGAAGACTGTCATCTTCACACCACCAACAGTTCTTCACCAATACCTCCTCCAGCAATGCTCCCCAAGCACTGCCCGTCTCCAACAGCTTAGTAATGCCTTCCATGCTCGCAAGTGTCTGAAACAGACGTTCGCGTCCTTAGCTAATACCTCTCTGTCGGCATCACCGGCAGTCAGCTCCTGCTGCAGAGCATCGCCGGGAGGGGAAGGAAAGCCTGTGCTAGTCCTCTCCTCTCTGGGGGCCTCAGTGAGTCGTCGGCTTGGCCAGGTGACTTAAGAACGACTTAGCCAAGTCTGTGTGGCTAGATTTCGAGTGGGTTACATTTATTAAGTCCTTCGTTTTCTGCTTTTGCTTGTGGCTTAGGGTAGTATTTGGTAAAAGCAATTTGATGATTATGGAAGAAGAAGAAGAAGCAGGAGGGAGGTTACAAATGAAAGATGATTTCACTGGTAGATAAAGACGTTTGTGGATATGTAGGTCAAACAGGGGAAGAAAGATAGAGAGAGAGAGAGAGAGAGAGAGAGAGAGAGAGAAATGAATGCTGTCAACCTGCCCCTCAAACACATGCTTATGGAGAACTTGACCAAGCGACGTGAGAGCGAGATAAAGAATTTCTGACTGATCATTCTCCCGGCGAATGACGTCCTCAGCGCACGAACGAACGATCCAGCGAATCATTTCCAAGAAAAGAGCCTCGGGGGAGAGTAAACGAGAGAGAGAGAGAGAGAGAGAGAGAGAGAGAGAGAGAGAGAGAGAGAGAGAGAGAGAGACGTTAAAGATATCTCGTCATTAATCTCGCCGGGAACAAGAGAAAGTGTTGGAATGCCATTCGATTCCTATAACAGCGCCTTCATAAACAAAGTCTCCTCGCTCAAGACGGACGGTAAAGCTGCCGTGCTCAACAATAGGTGCATTTAAGAAAAGGATGTGGCACATCTATCAGCTGCTTGACCAGGCTCTTACTTCTTGTTGCCTTATATGTTATAAGGCAACAATCAGACGGCAATCTGTCTCTTTGAGAAACATGCTTGAACGATATATATATATATATATATATATATATATATATGTACTTGTTCACCATATTCTACGATAGCGAAGTAGCGCCAGGAACAGACCAAGAAATGGCCTCATTCGCTCACATCTGTTCTCTAGTTGTCATATATATATAATGCACCGAAGCCAGGCCCCCTTCTACACAGCCAGATAGATAGATACAGAAAGAGAGAGAGAGAAAGAGAGAGAGAGAGAGTCTCCCAATTTTTCACCGAGTATTGTAGAATTTAAAACTTTGAATTGCTGACATTTGTTAATGTCAAGTACTGTCAAACTGCCTTAGAAAGAGAAATGCATTTGTTTTCCTAGTGTAGCAGCACAGACTTTATTTTCTCCTTGTGATCCTTGTTATGTCAGTGCAACTTTGCTTTCCGACTAAATGAAATACCAGGGAAGCGAAGGTGGCCTGGGAGGCCTTTTGCAAGTTCTCTCGTGAATATTGCACGACCCCAAATCAAGTTAGTAGAATCCTTGAATTGAGCATCACTGGCGATGTAATTTCTGTCATTCAGACGAGCTGTTCTTGACTGCCTTACTTATTTACAAGGTCGAATTGACGGTGTGTATAAGAGGTGTTGTTACTCACACAGTAAATCGTAGTTACGAAAACAGTTCTTGTTTATATATATATATATATATATATATATATATATATATATATATATATATATATATA
>JAYMFT010103662.1:0-13698 GCA_038088735.1 Panulirus argus
ATATATATATATATATATATATATATATATATATATTCAGAAGAGAGTGATACTAAGGTTCAGGCTTGAATCGTTAGAACAGCCAGATTTCGGTTGTCATGTTTGTATTTACATTTAATGGTCATCGTCTTTGCTTCGTAAATATTTTTCTAACAGGAGTCTTCACCGTTAATCGAAAAACAGACAAAAACTCTGATAAATCTGTTGCCCTTTGAGAAGTAATTTTCTAGTAATGATGAAATAATAGCGAATAATGAAGCATAATGAGTATAATTTGTTCATTATCAAAGGAAAAATTTTATGGGTATGCAAATCACCACCAGCTGGCGGGAGCGAGGCTGACTAGTCAACCACAGGACGTTGGTTGACGTCACAACATGGCAGCCAAGTGTTGTTGTCCGAGAGCCGAGGTGACAATAGGATCCTCGCTGGGAGGGAGAGGGTTAGATGGGTGGGCCTTCGGGGAGGGAGGCAGTGTGGGAGACACTCAGGTATGCTTCGCTGACGCTGGCGAGACTGGATACCCCACCAATGCCTCCCTTAGTTACCAAATGCTCAACACGTCAATTGTGTCTGTGGTCGCTCACCACACACGTCTACTGGGGCTCAGAAAAGCTTCGTAGAGCCAAGGAAAGACCGTCCAAGCAACTGTCGGCAACAGCAAGAAAGAAAGAAAGAAAAAATAAGTAGTAATACCGGTTTGGTCGACATTCTCCGTCTTTGGTGGAAATTTGCTTGGCTAGTTGACCTTGAGTGAGAATATTTTTGATTATGACTTTATGGCTTGTATCGCTGCGGTCAGTGCTTGTAGCGCCGTGGGCAGCGCTTGTAGAAATCGACTTGTAAGTACCTCTAGATGCATGTGCTTAATTAGCTTGCATACATTTCTCAAGCGCGTGTGCAAGTTTGCATGTGACGACTCCTGAGACTGTGTCTGTGCGTTAGGTGCACATATTTCTCGTCCTTGCAAACGTATGATTTTCAAAGACTGTTTTTATTGCATACATTTATCTTGGTTCCTGATATGCTCGCTGGATATTGCCGCGGCCGCAAGGCCAGCAAGCAAGCATGACGTCTTCTGTGATAACTGGTTCTTCATCGTATTTTGTACGGTTATTTAGTAGCGTTAGAGAACTAGCAGTTTATCTGTCGTTCTCCGGTAGGGCTGAAGGGGATGCAAATGATTCGCTGGACAGAGTCACAAACCGCAACTCCCCTGAACTGGATAAAACACGTGAGGATCTTTCCTCTCATTTCTCAGTCACATCCCACTTCAGCACACAGGCAACTTCGTATCATTCATGTAGATATAATGGTTTAGAAATGTATATAATTTGAATGTATATATTTCTTGCTCATTCTCTCTGACATACAATGGATCTCCTGAGGTTCAAGTGTTCAACTTTGTTCTACTGATAGTTATAACTTCATAGCTATGCCCCTTAGCCGCCGTGTCAGTCGATGGGTCTAAAGATGTGCGCGATTACTTACCTGTCTCTGCTACACAGGGAGAGAGTTCTGCACTCGTGGGGCCCCATCTCTTGAACAGTGTTTACAATCAAACAACAACTGTTTAAACTTCTGCTTGTCGTCCATTTTTACTACGCTCTCATTAAGTCTGTTCCATTCACCTAACACTTTGATACCATAAAAGTATATTTTTAAAACTTTCAATAGGTCTCTTGGTTAATTTCATGTTATGTCCTTTGGCTGTCCTGACCCCTCATCTTTCAAAGAACTGTTCACTGTCGACGTCATTAATCTGGTTTTATAATGTATGGGTTGTGATCAAGTCACCCCTCACTCTTTCTTCCATGATGGGAAGATTTAAGACCTCCCTATCCCTAGTAACTCAGCTCCATTATTTCAGAAACTAGCTTTGTTGCTGTCCTCGATGTGTGTGTGTGTGTGTGTGTTGTTCCTGAAATCCTGTTCTCGGGTGTACAATTACTGGCATAGCTTGAACTTGTGTGTAAATGTAATGTTGTGGGCTGTTTTGGGTTGATTATGTGTACCGTGTGTAAAACGTGTTCGAAAACTAGACAAGGGTGTCATATATTAATCGAAACTGCTAAAGTCATCAAATGTCATTCCTCCGTGACTCTTGTCATTTCTGCTACTCTCAGCGTCTGCTTGTTTGACACGAGTAAAGGCTCCACGAATCTTTTTGTGTTTTTAATTCGTTTTCTTTACGTGAAGGTGAGGATTAATTATAAGACACCATCTTCATTCACGGTTGTTTTAGGTTTCTTTGTTATCTTAGGTTGAAAGATAATTCGATATTCCTTTCAATAAGTCCATTTATTTTTTGCCAGTTTGTGCTCCAGCCAATCATTTGCCTTGCTATTCGTTCAACTAGTCTCACATCCTGGTATCCGTCCAGCCGACTATTTTCCTAGAAATATATATATATATCTGAATATTCTTCTAGAATCTGTTGCAACCAACTAACCAACTGACCAACATCCATTCCAACCACATTCATACCACCGGGTCAGAACATTCGCCTAGATAGTCTCCTGCGCTTCAACACGCGCCAGTAGCTGAACTTCTCGTGTGGAAACTATCGATCAAATTTCCCCTAAAGGCAGAGACACGAGTGCGTCATGAAATCTGCTTGCAAGAACACGCCCGCCCGCTGCTGACCTCGGGCGGGCTCTGTTGATAAACTAGTTTTTTTCTGCTTGTGACCCGCGCGCTAAGACGAGTCGCGCCCAACTCTACTCTCTTCGTTCGCTTGGTATTTGCTCTTTCCTTTACCTTTTTTCGTTTCTTCATCGCAAATTGACTTCATTGGTATGCAGTTATGATAATGATGATAAAGGGATTAGGGAAGAGTTAAAGGATACCCGACGAATCTAAATAATAATAATAATAATAATAATAATAATAATAATAATAATAATAATAATAATAATTATAAAAATTATTATTATTATTATTATTATTATTATTATTATTATTATTATTATTATTATTGTTTTTATTGTTATTATTATTATTATTATTATTATTATTATTATTATTATTATTATTATTATTATTATTAGTATCATTATTGTTGTTGTTGTTGTTGTTCTTGTTATTAATATTATTATTAATATTTTTATTATCATCATTATTATTGTTATTATATTATTATTATTATTATTGTTAGTAGTAGTGTGACATCTTGAGCATGACGGTACCATTTATGAGCACGACGGTACCATCCACGAGCACGACGGTACGACTCATAAAGACGACGGTACCATCCTTGAGCACGTCAACATGATGCCATGACCTTTGACCTGACCCCATGAGAATCAGCTCAGAGAGCAGGCCATCATAGCGAGGGGGGATCACACCCCAGGGCTCGTACTGTTGTACCACAGTGTTCAAGAGACTAAGAGATATCTCCCTTCCTGTGGTGTACAGGTTCGGCTGCGAGGGCATTACATGTACACAGCTGTACTCCACATCATGTCTCCATCCTGTCCATCAGTATCATTCACCTCAGAAGGCAACACGTCTTTGTTAATGTCACTCAGGCAAGAACAGCATTCGCAAATACAAAATATCGTTTCTAAATTTTGTGATCTCTCCGTTTTCTGCTCAGTTTTGTCAACGGGTGGTAGACATTACTGAAATGTTAACGTTCCACGGAGCTCCAGCCTGGCTGGGGCTGATCCAGCCTGATGTAAAGTCTGCTGCTGCTGACCTGGGACACACAATGTGGCTCTCTGTACATCATCCATAAATGAAAGATCTTTCCACTTTCTTACTCAGATATGATATATGAATTGGAAACAGTGGTCATGTAATGCATGACTTTGATGACGTGGATGAGGTGGAGAAAAATGATAAAAGTGGAAAGGAGGTACTCAAAGAGGAGACATAATCGTGGAGACGAAACACAGAGAACGTGGACTGGAAAATGAAATTCCATAACCGTTACATATATTATTGTAGAGTGAAGAAGGAAGGAACGTGGATACCTTTGGTCGCGCACAGAGAGAGGGAGACTTAGAAAAGAGGTGCACATTATCCCGTAAAAGATGCCGGAGAGCAGGAGAGGTCAGAGACTTACGGTGGAGGGGACACGGGTCGCGCAACAACAAAGAGAGCGTTTGAAAGGTTTAAGAGAGCAGGGAACGAGTGCAGCAAAATAAAGTAAGGAAGGGCAAAAATGCTTTTAAGATATTCGTGGGTGAGGGCAGGGGAGGTAACCCACAACACTCGTCCATGCGTTTATCGGGAGTGATCTGTTTGGCAAGAGGAGCAGGTCATGTCCTGGGGTGGAAGAGACTTGAAACACAATTCAAAGTGGGTGTCGTGGATGGTGGATGAAACTGAATTCGATTAAACGGTAGAGTAGCGAGGATTGGAGCGAAACGAGGTCTCGATATGAGAATTGTCTGGCAGAAAATAAGCCGGAGGGATCCGTGTGGGTGAGGGTCCTCAGAATCGACATTATACCCGACCTCTCGTCAGAGCTTCGCCTCATGAGAACTATAAGGAGAAGAGACTGACTGGTAACAACAATTAGAATCTCATTTAAGTACTTGGCGATGGTTATTTTCAGGGCACGGTTCGCATTTAAGGCCAGGACTAGAATACATATACTTCTTGGGTTTGGCCAGCGTACATACAGAAGTAGAAATAACTAATGGAGAAGGTCCAGAGGAGATGCGAGAATGAATTAATCAGAGTTATAGAGAGGTTAGAAGTCATGAATTCGCCCACCAAGTAAGAGAGAAGAGAGAGTGGTAATTAGATCACAGTTTTCAAAGTCTCTGAACCAGTTTGATGATGTCTGTCAACGCTTCTCGGAAAGATGCGAGGGCAGGGCAACTGGAAGCCCTAACAAGAGAACAAGATAGGTGTTAGAAGGGATGAATTGCACTACAGTAGCGGTTGAAGGGAATGAGGTAAGTGAAGATGTGGATGCTGACAGTATACAGAAGTTGAAAAAAAAGGAGAGAAATTTCAAGAGGTGGGGTCCCACGAGTGTAGAACTTCCTCCCCGTACTTTATAGATAGGTAATTACACACGCACACACACACACACTTTTCATCGTCCACCCCCACACTCTCTCCTTTCCATTCCTCTTCCTCCACCGGTTATTCCCGCTCTCTCTCTCTCTCTCTCTCTCTCCTTAACGCCCCCCCCCCCTGTCTCCGCCTCCCTTCTGCCTTCCTTCCCCCTCGAGAAATGATCTGTCCCGGGCAACATTAGGAAGAGGCAGAGCGGGAAGGAAAGAAGAAACACTTTGTCAAGAAAACTCCCCGCCAGGATGAAATTAATCACGGTCTTTATGGCGCTTGATGAGAGAGAGAGAGAGAGAGAGAGAGAGAGAGAGAGAGAGAGAGAGAGAGAGAGAGATGGCGTCGAGGGACGAAGAGACTTCAGACTGATGCTTGGAAAATGAAATGTCTCATCGAAGTTTGAGTTTTCCCGAAGACTGAGATGCGTGTGTTCCAGGGCGTCAGAGTGTACCAGAGGTCACGTGTATTCCAGCGAAGTCAGAACATGGAACGGGTGTAGTAATAGATACTTCCCAGAGGCACGGATCTGTTTTCCCTGATCCAGATTTTATTTTCAGGTGGAAAATATTTCCTTTGCAAACGTCAGATTGCCCCTCAGAGCCGGAGCTGTTCCTCGGGGCGTAACAATGCGTTTGGCGACGAATTCTTTACGACGTATTGACGTGATCCAGAATGAGACTGTGGCTGAAAACTCTTTCCAGTGTAGAGAAGCTCTGTAGCCTTACACACAGTACATAGAGATGCGAGGCTTGTGTTCAAAGTGACAGAAGGTGATAAGCTTGTGCTCAGGATGGCATAGGGTGAATAGCTTGTGCTTAGAGTGACAGAGGGTGATAAGCTTGTGTTGTTCAGGGTGACAGAGGGTGATAATATAAACTTCCTCACCTGAGCGTTTCGTTTCCCTACTCACTGTGCACCAGGCTGGGTCGCCAGGTGAGGCTTCCCGCCTCTCCCCTCACACACAACAACGCCCTCCCAGTGGACGCAATCTGCATCCGTTCCCCCTGGCGTCATCTCCTGTAACGCCCGGTTTCATCAGCAGTTTATTTACCAGATCTCTCCATCTCCTGCCGGCGCTTCCCCTCCTTGCCACCCTCCAGCCATGATGATGCGATGCTTCACCCAAGCCTTCGTAAGCCATATGGTCTTTACGACTGTGCTATCTTAATTAGCTTTCACCCTTGTGTAGGCTCCCCAGTGGATTTTTCGACCCGCCGTATCTATTTCACTCTTCTTTTTGCCTGACATATGTCTGAGGTCGTGTATGTTGTGCGTTTGTTTCTTCCTTTCGTTACCTGATTGTCCTCACCCAGGATGGCTGGTGTTCCTGTACGTTACGGGGACAACGGTAGATGGACTCCGTTATGCTCGGTAAGTCGTAACTATCCATCCGGCAGAACTGTTATTACGACACCTTCCGACTCTACTCCCCTGCAGCAATCTACTCTCAAGTCTCTCCTTTCCCCTGATTGTCTCACCTAAGGTCTCTCACGGATGCTGGTTCCTCTCCGGCCATATTGCCAGGTAACTGTGCACCTCTCCGCCACACGGTGCACACGGATGGTAAGTATGTTCCTGGACCACGCCTCGCGCGCCGCTCGGGTGAAGTAGCAGCAGCACCACCACCATCTGCCCACACGGACCGGGGAAGACTCCAGTCCCTCCCATGCATCACAGACGTGGCTAACTGTTGGTATGGGTGGGTTTCACTCTCTTGTTCTGGTCTCTAATGCCTGACACGGAACACATGAATTCACACTCATAACTGTGATATTGTAATTCAAAAGGTAGATTTAATTACAAAATATCTGATTCTTGTTTGTTGTCCGGAAATGTTGTACTATTGCTGTCAGTTTCAGTTTCAGTTTTAGTACTTTATTCCTTGATATAGGAATCGGGATGCTTTCCGGGGGTGAATCTTGGGCACCGCTAGCTGGCTCGTCCTCATGCCAAGGGAATTACTTATTATCTGCTGAGGAGACTTCAGGAGCAACAGGCCGTTCGTCCGTAGCCTCTGGTGAGGGCGGTAGGTACGGGGTTACCGACGGCTGGGACCTTACCAAATGCTATTCCACAGGATGAGTGTGTCCCTGAATCTCCCGCTGGAGGAGGAGGCCCATAGTCTGGGAGATGCTTGATGAGTTATGTCTTTGTTTACTCCGATGAGATAAGAACGTCCTTGATGTGCGGTAATGTAAAGATTTAGTGTATTACGAAACATATATTTTTTTCGGATTTAACAAGTCAGATTTCTTGACGTAAACTTCACGAACACATTAAAGGGAAAATCCTTGCATTATACCTTGGTTCCCGCTAAACTTATGTCCCTAAGGAGGACTGCTCTGATACCCCGGCCCGTCCGCCTTGAGGAATTCCTTGGTTCTACTGCTTATACTCTAGTATGTAGAGTGCCCACTGCTGCTGCTGCTACTGCGCCCAGGGGCCCAGCACTCTCATACCAAATTTAAGTTTAACATCGGTTGACTGAGCAGCTCCTTGTCTTATTCTCCGTTGACTTTTGCTGTGAATATTTTTCCCATTCGTGTTTTGTTACCACACATACCAGTCTTAGATTTCTCGCGAACAGAGCCAAGAGAAGCCGGACTCCATTTCACATCTACGTGTGTTATATCCCATTTCGTAGTTCCAAAACAACTCAATTTCTGTTTTCTATTGGGTTTTCTCCCAGTGTTAGAGTGTAGAAATCATGTGTACACTCTCTCCTCTCCTACTGCACTTTTCTACGCTCCCGTCATACGCTTTGAGAACTCAGTTAAACTGACTGAAACCTTTCATTTATCGCCGTCTCTGTTGCAATGGGTCAGTATCGTTGTTGCCCTCCAGTCACCAGTCACACGGCCTTGCTGTTGTAAACTTCCTTCGGCGCCCAGCACCCGTCCTCCGCCATTTTGACTCCGTCCCTCACCAGTCCAAACACATACACACACACACACACACACACACACACGCACGTCTCTAACCTCCCACACCTCTGGTCACGTATTACTGCTCTCTTTACCCGCCCCCGCTCCTCCTCCTCCTCCTCCTCCTCTTCCCCTGTATTGTCTGATGCTCCTTCCTCCGTACCTGTGCCACAGTCTGGCAGCCTCTCGTGCCGGCCGACCAATACCCACTCCCCGCATATCATCACACTCCATCAGCTCTCCCAGACACTCGCGCGCGACTTGGCCAACTTCAGAAGCCTCTCGCTATCACGGTCTAACACGCCTCCATCAGGCGCACGCTCGCTCGCTCGCTCCCCGCACGCACTGATTCCTCCCGCCTTCCAAGAATACCATATTATTCCCTCCCTCTATTCTCAGTCTCCGGTATTTCCAGAATCAACATTCATCTTCTTATTCTCTTTATGTATTATCACTATACGCTTCTGGACCCGGGCAACAGATAGCGGCTGTGCCTGATTGATCTGGTTCGCCACAGGTATAAAAGGATGTTTAAGCTGACAGTTTATCGTTCTGTTGAAATTACTTTCATTGGCCGAGATGTCTCTCTCTGTATCTCCAAGCGTAATCCTCCCTATTTTGTCACTCCTTTTGTATCAATTAGCATAAATCTTGTTCCCCAATATTTCCTAGCGCAGATCTCCCGCTGTGTCTTCTCGTACTGTTCTTCCCATGTCTTTCCAGTAATAGATCTGTTTAGATGTCGAAATTTTGTTTCTTCCTAACATTTGCTCCGATTATGGAAAGGATTGATGCGTCCCTGTATGGAGTACTGCTCTCACATTTGGGGTGGTTCTATTTCTTGCATCCTTCCAAAACAGAGATGAGTTGAAAGCGGTCCGCCTTACAAACTCTCCCAGGCTGACTTCCAAACTTGACCCCCTTGCCCTACGCCGCAATGTTGGTTCACTTTCCCTCTTCTATATCTATTACTTTGGTTTTGGCTCCCGAGAGCTGGCAGCTTGTGTGCCCCCACCACTTGCTAGACTACGCAATACTCGGCAAGTTGCTGCGTCTTACGATTATTGTGTGGCCATCAGCAACTCAAGGGTACGCCGTTTTGATAACTGCTACTTTCCCTACACGTCGAAGCTTTGTAACTCTCTACCTTCTCATGTCTTTCCCAATAACTATGAACAGTCACACTCGAAAAGACAGGTTTTTCACTTCTTCCAAAATTCTTAAATACTTTCCCCTGCCTCTTCTTTTTCCCTTACGTTTCCCTTACGATAACCTCTCTATATTTCAGGTGAGGCCCGGCCTTTATGTAATCTTTTGTCCGTGACTGGAGCCTTCAACGTGAAAAAAAACGGAAGAAAGACATCTCTTATTATCTCCAAGCTTACTTCTACCTCTGTATATCTGAGCTTCGGTCTCCCTCTGTATCTCCTTGTATAAACGTTCGTCCAGCACCGTCTCTTCCCTCATTTTATCCACATGTCTCTGCCATCTCATGACTCCATCCTCTACCCTGTCAGCCTCGATTCCTTCCACAACTCTTGTATCACCTGATGCGTCTATTCAATTCCTAATCCACTCGCCCAAGTTCACCAGCACTTAGGAAATCCTTCTCACCTGGTCGTATTTTTACAAAGCAATCTCTTGTTGCGGACTCGCGTTTCACCGGCGGACAATAGTGTGGGCTGCACCATTTCTAAACAGACCCAGCCATACTTGAAGGCTATTGGGTCTTTCCTTTCAATACTACCTCTCAAGCGCGAGCAACTTGCATGCCTTTCGGATCTGTCAGGCATCACCTTTCGTCCCGCCATGTATTGCACGGATTTTTTTAAGCCTTTGTCAGCCCGTCACTCTTCTGTCCCTTTAGCGACACTTCCCAGTTTGACTCTCCCGTCGCTTGTAAAACTATCTTACGCCTTCTGTATGAATATTCAGTCATCTTTCCCGACGCGCTTGAGGAGGTTTCCTTACCCGGCGAGTGTGTAACTGTTGTTGGTTCTGCTGTTATTACGGCATCATCTGCATACATCAGTATCCATCCATCATCATCTTCCAGCACCTTTCGATATGGGTTGAATTTACCTCAGCATCCTCACTCTCTGCCTAACATATGTCGACATCCCATCGATGGAAATGCGCTGGTGAAATACCAGGGCAAACTTAACGCAGCCTTGTATGACTCCAGTTCAACAGCAAACAGCACGATCCATTACAGTTCCGAACATTGGATTTTATACCTATTCTAGCAGCCCATCATCGCCCCCTGGATACCTTCCCCTGCACAAGACACACACTAAAAGACATTGCGTTCTCTTTCCCTACTCGACTCTGTCTCTCGGAAGTCATTTTGAGTCGGTAACTGTTATGGATTTATTCTTCACCTTCACCAGGACTTTCCAGACGTGAGTATGAAGCAGAAACACACACTTCGTCTTCACCTTCACCAGTCCTCCCAAAAACTCTGCGCGCAGGATTGTGTGGGTCGCTGTGTCGTCACCCTTGCGTTTGTCTGTCTGTCTGTCTCTCTCTCTCGTTGGACCCGTTCCTGTTAACTCAATATATCAAGAACAATACACAATATAAACTTCATAATTGCACCACAGTTGCGTCGTGTGGTGACTAGCTGATCAGAATTTTAGCGCGCGGTAGCGTAAGTGTGCATATTAATTATGAAAAAAAAAACCACTTCTCTCTTTGTTACGTATTAGGTCGGAGTCCATCTCATCCGCCATCAGGCGTCCGGCCGGATAACCCACGTCTCTGTGTTGCTTAAGAGAGGGGAAAAAGAATCCCTGTACAAACGCGGGATGTCCCTGTGTGTGTGTTGTTAGTTGCATAGGTTCTCCCCTCTCTTGACCAGACCCGGGCCTTTGATGTGTGGGTTAAAAAGTGTGAGGCACCCCTGCCCTAGTTAACACACACACACACACACACACACACACACACACACACACACACACACACACCAACCGACCGTCCCTTCACCTGCCAACCTGCCTCACCTCTCTCTCCCTCCCTTCCTCCCTCCCTCCCTCCCTCTGTCCTGCCTCTCTCCTCCCTCTCCCCATCTTCCACTCCGCTCAGTCTTATCATTCTTCACTCTCCAGCAGCCTTCCCTTCCTCCTCCCCTACTCCCCATGCTCTCCTCGCCCTCTACTTAACCTCCCCTCCTCATTTTGATTTGCCCTCTTGTCTCCCCCTAACCCAAGTCTCCCGCCCCGCATCTCTTCCCTCATTCTCTCCCCCATGCTCCCTCAAGCTAGTCTCTCTTCCCCTCACCCCACACGATCCTCCCCTTCCTCCTCATTAGCAGGTTCTTACAGGATGTAGAATAGTGTATACAGAATGGCCACGTGATTCCACAAGAATTACTACTCTCTGTCTCTGCCAGAGTTGGTGGCTGTCATGATAACCTCCCCCTGTGCTCCTCCGTCTCAGTTTGGCCAGACGGAGGAAGGGCGTGGTCCCCGAGTCAGCCAGTGTGTGTACACCATCAGGGACTGATTGGCACAGTTGTCTTCGGCTGAGTGGAGCTGCCGTTGACGAAGTACCATCCTGCTGGGGCACTACCCCCGTCTGCTGGGGCACTACCCCCCGTCTGCTGGGGGAGCAATGGCGGGAAGTGGATTAAACAACTTCAGGGCTCATTACTGGTTGGGAGATGCTGGCTCAATGTGGCTCTGATGATTGGCCCTAAACTTTCAGGAGACGGGAACTTCCCTTGTATGTTATTTAGTAACTCGACAGCGTGCAAGAGAAGGGAACTGATGAGTCTTTGGTCGATGGCTGCATCATCTACGGTGATGTTGGTTGGAGTGATGAGGCTTTCGTTCTAGTCCGAGACCCATGAGGTCCATTCATCTATTACTTTATATCTCTCTCAGGGCTCTGGACCGAAGGTATAAAGCGAAGCAGTTCACACCTTTGGTTGTGAGAGTGAGAGCTAAGGCAGTTCACATAAGCTCGGCTCCCTCACACTGCATTACTCGTAAGACTACTGAAGACCCAGCCTCAGGTATATCCTCTCCTCCTTCAGTCGCCCTGCAGCAGGTAACTCCAAAAGCTGGAGGTCAGCACGAGACAGTAGGAGAGTCGAACCTCAGAGCAGTGAGGGGAGGGTCGACGGTACGCTGTGTGACGGCAGAGAACGAAGATGGTGCCCCTGAGAGCCGCCATCTTGAATGTTTTTCTGGTTCGACGTCATCGCCAGTGGGAAGGGAGGATGGAACAGATATGATAAGGGAGGGCGGCAGGAAGGCAAGGGGAAAGGAAGGAATAGGGGAGAAGGAGGAGGAACATATAGAGAAAAAGAAACGAATGAACGGGAAGGACAGATTGAAATAAGAGATATAGAAAACGTAAGAGAACTGGAAGTGGATGAGAGTGGAGCAGAAGATGGCAGGAGTGGGTGGGAGTGGAGGAGCGAGAGATTTACGACGTGGGCGGAAGAGGCTCCAACGACCGCCGTGGGCGGTGTCCTCCTCTTGCCGCCGCTCAGGGAGTCAGCTGACCCCGCTGCCTCTCCTGGGAATGGTCGGCCCTCCACGCGGGTGACTGACTGACTTCCCGCTCAACCCTAATGTTGCGGCCGGTGTTGCTAGGTGTTGAAAGGGGCCTGAGTGTTGCTCCGTCTGTGTGTCCTGCAGGGGGCTTAAGTGTTGCCCCGACAGTTTGCCTGGGGCTCTGCATTTCCCCTTCCCAGCTCATGTGTCACGGCGATTTCCCTCCCCTCGTATGTTTTTCTGTTGTCATTGATTCAAGTTCTGCGAATGTCTGAACCAGTCAGTCACTTAAAGACGAAATGTGATGTGATTATACGGAAATGGCACATCCCATGGTATATGAGGAGCTGGTGTGGGGGTGAATCTCTCTCTCTCTCTCTCTCTCTCTCTCTCTCTCTCGGGGAAAAATGTGAGAGGAATGTTGCTCATTCAGCACGAAAAACAAGCAAACAAACAAAAAATAAAGCCATTTTCTTCTGTGCGTGAGTGGCAGTGTGGTGGACGTGACGAGAACTGTTGGTGTTCTCCTGCTGGTTCCGACGGCGGCGGCGTCGTGCCCCGGGGGCTACCCATCACTCAACGTTATTTATTAAAGTCTCGCCAGCCTATGGGTGGGGCGGTGAGCTTGCGGAGGTCTCGAGCCGTTTATTCCCAGGGAACGTAAAACGCCCGATAGCAGGCAGGGAGCGCGGTAGATGGCAGAGCCAGTATCACACACACGGACGCTAACGTTCAGATTCAATTATTATTTTTTTGCCGCTCTCATTGCGATGGTAGCGCGGGGTTGCACATGTGAGAGATGGGAGAGGAATGTGATTACGGCAGCGGGGGTGAGGGACGCGCCCCTCCCCTGGATGGAATACTGGATGGGAATCGGCGAATTTGGCGGGCTGGAGATCGGCGCCAGTGGCTGGATTCTACGGGTCCGCTGGTGGTAGTGGCGAATCCTACCATCACTGGCATGACCCCCTCCTCCCTTCCCCCGCCCCCCCTCTGTGTTTGGGGGTAGGATCCAAAGTAAGGGGGTGAGGAGGGGGTGGGGGAAGTGTAGAAGGACTATACTGTTTTCACCCCTGCGTTTATCTGTGTGTCTGTCTGTGGACATACGAGCGTGATGAGAGCAGCGCGTGTGGAGGTGACCAGCTGGTCAGTTTGGGGCAGATTTGCATAGCTTTTGCATATTTATAAGGAAAAACCGATTTATTTAAGTACTGTAGCTCATGGGTCCTGCATGATGGGAAGTT
>JAYMFT010103673.1:0-13698 GCA_038088735.1 Panulirus argus
ACTGAGGCCCTAATCAAGTTCGTCTCATTAACACTATATATATATATATATATATATATATATATATATATATATATAAAGGTAAAAACCACAGGGAAACTGAAAATACGAAGTGTCAAGCGCTTTCGTATAATCACCTAGTCAGGACTGAGTATGACAGACAGACAGATAGAGTGAACCACAATACAATACACCAGCCGCCTCTGGGCGGGACCGGGGAATGAATTAAGAAACAGGTGGAGAGATTAGGCCACAGGTCACCCTCGACCTCCTCGCCTCTCTCAAGTTACAAACTCTGGTTAACTTTTGCTCTGAGAAACATATTTACATTTTTTTTTTCGATTATAAAGTTAACCTGATTTATACAAACCAACATTTTGATTCGAATTCATATGTCTGCTATGCTTGATAAGAGACGATTCAACAATGTTTCTATCCATTACTGAGTTACTGTATGTGATAGCACTGGCCCACTCTATCTGATGACCTGAGTCTCTGAGGTGGACAAATATTGTAGTAGATTCTTGAGCTAACCTAACATTATTTTTATGTTGCCTAGCCCTAATAATTATAACCTAACTAGTTTGACCAATGTAGAAATAATCGCCTTTTTTACATGCATATAATAATAATAACCGAACTAGTTTGACCAAAGTAGAAACAGTCGCCTATTTTACATGGATATTATACTCTCAATTGTTTTGAATAATTACAGAATTTTCGATAGGCCTTTCCCGAAACTTGTTATCATTGCTGAAGACTTTATTAGAATTAAAAGTTTTTAACAAAACAGGAGTACTAAGCAAGTTCTCGCAAAAGGGTATTCTGGCAACGTTTTGTTCACAGATGGTTCTTTAGGAAGAACATTACAAAAAAAGACTTTCTAGGGATGTTATAATCTGAACCAAGGAAGTGTTTAGGGTACTGTAATTCATAACCAGTGTCATAGATGTGGCAAAGTCCATCATCATTGAATTCTAGACCACACAAGCGTAATGCTGTGAGCAGCAGTGATGAAAACGCCGAACGCTCCACTTTACGGTGATGAGCAGAGTAGTAAGGAATATAAGAACAGACACTTGTGAGTTTACGATACATGATAAGTTCCAGAGGCTGCCTTCATCCCTATGAATACTATAGCATGAGAAAGCCAATGTAATGTCTGTATCAGTTTCAAAAGGGACTTTGTGGAGTCTACCAAACAATTCAAGTTGATAAGAAATGAATTTTCATCTTCATCAATCGCGAATGAATAAAAGAATATTGCCTCTCAGCCCTCTTAAGTAATTCATATATGGAATTTCTTTGAAAGCAAGAAACTTTATGACATCTTGCCTCGTGATATCAGATGGTACTGGTATGTTGATGGTGATTCTTCGTCTGTGGCCAGTTGATAATGATGGAAATTTGTTTCTTAACTGTTTGAATTGTTTGGAAGACTCAGTTAAGTTCCCTCTTGAAATTGGAGACAGCCAATACTTTAGCATTCTTAGACTGTAATGTTCATAGGGATAAAAACAACCTAAAATTTAGCACACACACACACACACACACACACACACACATAGCCAGGACTGAGCTAAGTACCCATTTAATCGACCAACCCTTAAAAGTGGATGAACAGCTGGGTTGACTGTGGACCGACTTCCGCAGCCAGGATTCGAACCTATGCGCTCGACACTGAGGGGTGGCCCGTGAATGCGTCACGGTCAGCAACGCTAATTGCGTAGGTCTAAAGCCTTAATTAGGCTATTTTGCATAATAACTGGTTTATCCAATTACGCAATGAATAATTGCCTTGTTTTCCAAGCTGTTATTCCATTTGATCTTCCCCATTTCTTCGTAATTAACAGCAGTGAACAGCTAGGGTGGTACTTAGAGCTCGACGGCTTGACATGTCAAAGGTCGTCAAGCTGTAGAGCTCATGGGAGCCTTAATTCCCCATAGCATTCAGAGCCTAACGTACTATCCCTAATGATGTAACCCAATATGAACCTAATTATGTTTAACCACCAGAGTAATTAAAATTAAATTCATTAAAAATCCTCAGGTATTTAAGACAAAATTGGCCGTAACGAAGAAAAAAAAAATCCTAAAAATCATTTTCCAGTGAGAAATTACTACATATACTTCACCCCATACTGCAGTGGGACGTAAATTGTAAAAAAAAAAAAATAGTCATTCGTAACTTCCCTCGGACGTAAACTGTAAAAAAAAAAAAAATGGGGGAATTTTTACCGTAACTATTACATCGGCAATTAAACAACTTGCATAAATTAGTAACGAGGTGAATCCCATGCTCAGTCTTGGCTCTATAGTTATCGCTAAACAATAACGTAAATACACAATTATTTACAGTGAATGTAAATAACGCGTTTATGCACCCACGTCGCTAAACTATTGAACGTAAATATTTAATAAAATAATGGCTACAGCTTCGGCAAGCGAGACATAACGTATTCCCTGTAAATATATATATGTACCATTCATCTCTCTTGCGTAACTTGACAACGACAAGGGAAGGGAGGGAAGCAAGTACAGCCGCGTAACACAGTAAAAGACACACTTTCCCAACGTAAGCAACGAGACGCAAAGCTATATTGCCATTGCGAGGCTTCCCCTCCCCCCCTCGGCAAGGCGCCCTGAACGAACATTTCCGAGCAATTAAAAAACTTTGTTCACGTAACGTAAAAAAAAAATATAACCGATGAGACCGGAAGAAATTAATCAGATGATTATGTAACTACAGTTATTTCTTCATGGTGTTTTTTATCAATAGTTTTTTTTATTAAGTGTATGAATATTTATATGTTTCGGATGAGTGGTCAAATGAGCTTCCGTTTCTCACTTGTTAATGGAGGGGCAATTGCCAGACTGGATTTTGTGGTGATTTTTTCCACATCTTTTTGCATGGAGTATCTCTTTAAATACACTCTTGCGCTTTTTATGTATTTAAATGTATATTATTTTATTATTTTATACTTTTTTCTGTATCGATTTGCGTTGAAGTAAACAAATGACGGCTGGAGGAGTCTCTCCATTTTTTTTCCCAGTGTAAAACACTAAACTGAGGAACTGTGTTGTTATCTTTTTTAAACAGGTATTCCAAACTACGAGTTTATTTGTATATTCTACTATATCCTAGTCATAGCTATCTAACGCTATATCTCGCCTTATTTTACGAGTTAATTGTGAGGTTTTTAGTAATTTTTGTTCGTCCTGGTAACAGCAAGGCTGACTGCTTGCTGCTGGTTCAGCACTGCAGTGCGTGTGAGGGAGTCGGCCACGGAAGCCAGACCGCGTCTGCATCATTACGTTTCTACGGATTTCTTTGTGTTCTTTGTGGTTTGCCCGGCCACGCACCACTTAATGTGTTCTCCCTACACGAATGTATACCACTTTGATGAATAGATTCTTGGCCAGTTGGGCTTTCAACAGCTATTGACGATGGAATCATTTGGCTCTGAGCTGAAAAAGTATATTTTACGAATAAATAAATGATAAATTAATTACATATCATGGGGATTAATTAGATGCACAGGGTCGATAATTAATATATGAGAAACATAAGTAGGATATGGAATTCCTTAGAGAGCTAACGTAAAACAGAAGCGTATTGATATTTGTCAAGTTGAATGGGCAGTTTGATTGTTAGAGGTACTCTCAAACGATGCTAACGGGAATGGCCTTGCGTTGTTAGTTGCTCGGATCTTGCTTTGTTAGCTAGGCAGGACGGGTGAGTGAGGAAACCCTTGCATAACTGATCAATTCACAGCGCAAAATGAAGACGCTGTCTCCTAACGAGCAGTTGGGATGTGTTTGATTGTTTGGGGAAGCTTTGTGCATGGCTTTCAACCGTGGAAATGGACTTTAGCCTGAGAAAATTGGTGTTTATGTGTAATTCCTATTTTGTGCTATACGGGGAGGGAGTCTATCCTCGTGAGGAGGCCCCATTTATAGAATATTTTAGATTACCATAAGATTCCTTTATCCATGTTTTCTGCTTTAACCAAGTCCTCAGTAAATCTAAGTCTTTAACCACCATTCTCATATCAAAAAAGTCCTCATTCACATCCCTTTAAAGGATATTTTTTTTTTATCTAAAATGACGTGGTTGCCCTGTTTATAGATCCACATATCAAGTAATGAAATTTTTAATTTACGCGAGGAGTAAAAGAGGAGGTGACCTGCTGCTAGTAGCAAGAAAAAAATATCAAAGGGATTTGATCAAATTTAATCTCCATGCGAGCATTTATTGCATTAAATAAATCAATAACTAGATTAAAGAACTCCCACGTTTGGAGTAAACGCCCAAAACAAACATGGCGACCGTTTTGTCCCGAGAAGAACGCACGCCGTTGTCAGCGTTTAACCCTCTCTGCACATGACCCATAAAAACGCTAGGGAACTGGTGGGAATTACGAACCGAGGCGAAACAATTTTTATTCCGTGTTTTAGTTTTTAACATCTGCAACGGGCTGGCCTTCCCAACCAACACGGCTTGCAACATCGGATCTGTAACGTAATCATGTGAGGCTGATGTAATACCTAAATAGTAATTTTCGCAGCGTCGTATGAGCGCAAATTACTCATGACAACTACTCATCACTTATGAGTAATGACGGTATGAATGTGAATGAGAAAGCCAGGTATAAATGCTGGGTTTGGGTTTTTGAGTTTTTTATGTTGACTATTCCAATTAAGCGAATGAACATTTTCATTTCTTCATGCCCTATTGCATGACTAAATCCGTGCAATGCATGCAATAACGATGAAAATTTACGTTTTACGTTTGGACATAAGAGGAATAATGTACGAGAGATTTTGAACTTTAAATGCCCGTCATATGAAGCAAAAACTAAAAAATTACATTTTTACATAAAAGGAATAATCTATGAGTTTTTTTGAACTTTAAGCGCCTGTTATATAAATCAAATATTACATGAAAAAAAATTGCATCTGGTCTCATGTATATGGAATAGGCTATAAAAAAAATCTGTCTTTCGAAAACCTTAATAAAATCATTAAAAAATTTATTTTTTCCTTGTGTGTGTGTGTGTGTGTGTGTGTGTACGTATGGTTAAGCATTACTACCAGTTATGGTTAATAACGCTCTTCAGAGAAATATATAAACGCTCCTCTCATCTTTTTGTATTACAAAAACTGATTTTTAATCTTCATTAACAAATTTCACGTACAACTTGTATAAAATTTTCGCGTCTTGATAATGACGGTACAACGAGGTAAACTTCTGGGGATTTCAAGATTGCTTAAAAAGAAAATTAAGTTTTGTTATACTTGAAAAAAACTAAAATTCATACTTGGAAAATATAATAATAACACCAACAGGAAAATATTCCTGAATTTCACGGGGGACAACTCTGCCTCCAGGACGCCGAGGGACCCTTGGGTCAAAGGTTAAATAGTCAACGAGACAAAACTTTTCCCTTAAAACGTTTTTCTTTTTACGTCAAAACGTTATTTTTGCATGAATGGAATCAAATTATATTGCGAATTAGGACAAATTATTGTGATACTGTCCTTAAACTAGTTTGACGGATTCGTAATCAGCACAAAATCAAAATATGGTGATTAAGAGCAGTGAAAATATGTTTAGTCTTAAAAATCATTTAAACGCCTGCAAAAATTTGTATAATTTTGTGGTTGTAACTTGACCCTAACGGCCTTCATCTACAACCTAAACAACTAACCATCCTGTTGTATGACGATTATGATCCATTAGTAATTAGCTTGGCTTTTGACTTCACCGTTAACAATTTGGTCAATAGATAGGGTATCAGACTTTAAGTTCAAGTAGTCTGTTCCTGGCGCTACCTCGCAGGCGCGGGAAGTGGTGATGAAATATGAGGCGCGCGCACACACACACACACACACACACACGCCTAGTTCCTGTAAAAGACGTTTTTACTGTTATTTCCAAAGAATCGGCCAGTTCACTGAAAGATAGATGGGGGACCGAACATTCTCAGTGAAGCAAAAAAAATCTATATATTCCTTGCAATAACCTATCTTATTTCATTGCGCATTGGCAAAATATTTTATTATCACTTACAAAAAAATGTAATATATAAATCTGCTCCTAATTAATACAGTCAATTTACATCTGAGGCAAATTTTTAGTAAATTTTTACGCTCTTTAATTCAGCTCTTCATATACCTGAGTGTCAGCTGAGTGAGGGAGGAACGTTAGTCTCTTTGCTGACAATAATGACGTATGGTCGGGGAATCCCGTCAGCCAAGCTGACTATTTACCGGACGGCGCCAGCTCCCGCCCGAAGCGCAAACTGGGCATCCATAATTCAGAGCTTCTCGTCTGTTATGTATTTTTTTTTTTCTCTCTCTCTCTCTCTCTCTCTCTCTCTCTCTGACACTACGAATTTTTCCCACATCGGAACGCCATTTTTTTTTTTTGTTTGGTAAGATATTTATATCCCTTGGTACGATTTTTATAATTTTTATTGATGCGACATTTACCTCTGAGAGTTTTTTCCTTATTGAAACACGATATTTTTGGGAGATTTTTTTTTTTTCCTCTGGAATGCGATATTATTGCCTGATACTAAATCTACTAATTCTTTGTTCAGTTTTCTTTACTGAAACCAGAGTTGGAGTAATTACGTTTTTAAAATTATGAAATTACAATTAAGATTACAAATACATCCCAATTCTTAAGCATTACAGTTATAATTACAGGCACACTACAATTACAGTTACCACAAAACAAGATCAACTATAATCAAAATTTCCCAAATTTGGAATAAAAATTATTTTGGCTTAAAAACAAATCACAAATTTTGCATTGTAAGGTTATCCTTTATTCAACCGGTAATGCCATTATTATTATTATTTCTTTTTAACCAATACCGACGGTAATTCAAAAGTACCCCTTGCCCTTACCAAGGACTATGTGTTTACAAAGCCTCTGAACTCGGCGACATGTTGGTCGATACACAATACATGGAGAAACAAACTGAATTTTGCCCCAGTCTTTTTGATCTCGTGCCTCTGTTCCCGTCCACTTCCCAACGTGAGAGTGAACCATAACATTTAAAAAAAAAAAAATCTCTATCAAAATCTTCGTATTTTTCGGTTTTAAGTGTTTAATACCGACTAAATTCCGGTATTTGAGCCTGACGGTCTAAGGCCCCGTGGGATTTCCAAGCGTAGTCGCTAGAGGCGTCTCTCCGACTAGCCAATGCCCGGACTACTACTGCATGTGATTTGCATAATTCTAAGCAGCTCTGGCGTGAGAGGCGCATCCCGCCAGTGTCACCGGGTGTGGGTTGTAGTTGTTATCAGACCCAGGGCGTCACTGGGTTACGTGGTGCATGACAAATAGTTCTTGGAAATGCTGAACCGAGAGCCATGTCTCAAACCGTCTCCTCTGGGTGACCCCTTCATCAAACTAGCCGACAACGGCCCAAACTAGGCCAGTAAGTAGTCAGTCACACCAGGTCACAGCGACCTGGAGTATACCAGGTCAGTACTCGTCGATTTCAGGTCACTGACCTGAAATCAGGGCTTAATCCTCCCTTCCTCTCTGAAGTTGGAAATTAAAATTTAGATTTTCAAAACAGTCAAAATCGCCAATTTTTCCCACCACCTCACATTTGTTGATATTTAGCCGACGTCAGCAACAAGAACAACAACAACAACAACAACGACAACAACAACAACAACATCATGCAGGCCCCAAGCCCTGATCGATGCGCGTGACGTCACTGGGGCCACACACGTCATGGGCGAGCTCTCCTCTGATTGGCTGATTGCATGACGTTTTTCCTTGACATCCTAGTAGTTAAAAAGGAAGAAAAAAAAACGGGAATGGGTAATCACCCATTACGCTGTTCACCTCTTGAGGCGAGAAAATGACGTGGTGAGGGTGACCTACTTTTTTTTGAGTGGGATGCTGAAGCGCTCATCAACACGCAAGGTAACGGAGTTACATGACCGCGCATATAAAACAGTGGTTTAGAAACTGAAACATTTTAGGTTTAAACCGTAAACCCAAGGTGTCATGAGAAATAAACCCTGCGTGTTAAACTTAAACCAGGATTGTCGACAAATAAACCCCGGATGGTAAACCAAGACGGTTGAGAAATAAAACCCTGCATGTCGAATATAAACCACAATGGTTGAAAAATAAACCCCAGGATGTCAATTTAAACTAGGACACGTAATGGGACGTGTCTTCTTACGACATCTCGTAAGAGTAAACGATACGACATTGACTCGTTGCTTTACTTAGTAATAAATAAATAAATACCAATAAAGTAAACACCTAAACTATCTTTGTTGGTCTCCCTTTGGTACCTAGAGATACTACGGGCCTTAACAGCCCATCAGGACACGACCCGTCGAATTGGTTGTTACGACAGGTCAGAATGGATGACGTACGTAACCAACTGCCGGTTGAATAAGCGGTCGCGGCTCCGTGAGAGAGACAGACAGACAGACAGACAGACAGAGAGATAGGGAGAGAGAGAGAGAGAGAGAGAGAGAAGGGAGAGAGAGAGAGGGGGGGGGTGTAGCCCCCCATCCCCTAAAAAAGTTTCATGTAACATTTAAAGCTGAGTCATCAGTGGCATACGCCTATACTAACCCCCTTCCTTCCTCCACACACTGGTCGATCCTCCAATAACTTATAGACGGATTCTGAACTCTAGATGTGCATGAGGGCAAAGTCTGCGAGTCGTACCTCATCTCGTTTTCTTTTTTTTTTATGAAGAAAACGTGGATGACAGCAAGTATGCAAGAAAGATAACAGTCTATATATGGAATACAGTAAACGAGGAAGCAAGACTTAAAGACATTACGACTGTATGCAAACAAGCAAGCAAGCGATGGCTAAGGATATATGAACGACTTTATGCAAACAAGCAAGCAAGCAAGCAAGAGCTAAGAACATAATGGAAGACGAGAGATAAGTAAGCAACAGCTAAGAAAACGATGGATAGCGCGATAACCAAACAAACACACAACAGTTAAGCAAGCAAGCAAGCAAGCAAGAAAGCAATAGCTTAGAACATGATGACTGGCGATAAGCAAGCAAGCAAGTAAGCAACGTGATGGCTACCAGTATGCAAGCAAACAAGCAAACAAGCAAGCAAGCAATAATATAGAACATGATGACTGGCGATAAGCAAGCAAGCAAGCAAGCAAGCAAGCAAGTGATGACTACCAGTACGCAAGCAAACAAGCAAGCAAGCATCTTCGGGCTACACTGGCCAATACCAACCACCTCAGCGAAATATATTGACCGTAAAATCACGATCAGCTGATAGCCATAAAACGGTCACAAACGTTTGCCTCCCGTAACCCACAAACGTTTCCGAGGCCTGTGGTGGGCAAAACGTTGGTCTCCCAGGTGATCAGAAACGTTTCAACACGCTCGCGTCTTAAGGAAACATTTCGTAAAGCTATTTTTCCAGTTGTGAAGATATTTCAGACAAATTATCTTCGTAATTTGATAAGTACTTAAGATAATTAGACCAAGATAGTACAGAGTGATTAAGAGAGTATGGTTGACCACTGACTAGCTAAATCTTTCTATAATGCTCGCCAGATCCCTACAATGCTTGTCAAGCTTTTACAATACTGCTTGACCTCTACAACACTCGCCTGATCTCTACAACACTTGCCAATTATCCGCAACACTCAATGGGCATCTGTAGTATTCGCCAGACCTCTACAACACTTGCCCAGCCGCTCAGAGAATACAACACCATCACTACAACACCGTTCAGAGAATACAACATCACCACTACAACACCGTTCATAGAATACAACACCATCACTACAACACCGTTAAGGGAATACAACACCATCACTACAACGCCGTTCAGAGAATACAACACCATCACTACAACATCGAAGAATACAACACCATCACTACAACCTCGTTCATAGAATACAACACCACCACGACACAACATCGATCAAAGAATACAACATTTCCTACAATACACGTTACGCCATGAGGCTGTAACGCTTCGTGTCATTGGACTGTTACAGAAGCTGACGTCACCTGCGTTACTGTCCCTTGTGACGGCAAAAGGAAAATTGTGACCGACCAGAAACGCAAGAAAAATGGACCCGCTATCTGCATGCGAGGCTATTTTGGGGTTGTGGGCCCCGGCCCTAGACAGGTACGACTTCTTGCTGGGGTTATAAAACCCCATTTCAGGGGAAACCCCTGAGGGGAGGGTTTAACCCCACACCAGGGGGTTCCTTTCAGCCCTATAAGCAATATCTGGGGTTTTATAAACCATCCCCACTCCATAAGGTAGGCATATGGGACTCTAACCCCATACTAAGGGGTTCCTTTCAACCCCAGGAGCAATATTTGGGGTTTTACAAACCACCCACCATATAAAGGTAGGCATATGAGACTCTAACCCCATACTACGGGGTTCCTTCCATCCCCAGAACCAATATCTGGAGTTTTATAAGCCACCTCCACCCCTTAAGGTAGGCATATGAGACTCTAACCCCATGCTACGGGGGTCGCTTCCAACCCCACGACCATCAACTGGGGTTTTACGACCGACTTCAGGCTAACCCCTGAAACTGTAACTCCACACTACAGGGGGAAGAGGGGGAGGGGGTCTACCAACCCCTCCAAAAATTATCGTCTGGGGTTCCACAACTCTCCCCTTATTTCTTAAATTCGAGACAAAAAATCTCACTAATTGTGCACAATTTAACATATCGGAATTATAAATTAACACACATTTAGCAAATTTCACCCAAATCAAATCATACGACCTCAAATTCCCTTAGATAAACAGATGAATAATTGAATGAAATATCTATACTCATTACCTATGGAAAGAAAATATAGCGTATATAAATTTAGGATCTATATTACGGCTGCAAGAAATTTCTATAAAGGAATTTGTACATGTTCTCGATGATGATAATAATGATGATAATAATAATGATAATAGTAATAATAATAATAATAATAATAATAATAATAATAATAATAATAATAATAAATAATAATAATAATAATAATAATCCATACTATTAATAGGCGGTCCTATATGTGTTCTGGCTGCTATACGTTCGACGACCAACTCCCATACACAGCTGCCAATAATTCACCCACTTCCGTGGCAGGACATAAATTACTGAGTTGATACATTCTCGGAAAAAATAGTTACTGTTCAGCGGGAAGGCTGTCCCGGCAATATGGGAGGCATGAAGCAGTAAAATGGCGGATAAGATTGGTTACACCACTGAACTATGCTATTACACCGTTCTTTGAGTCAATGCGGCAAACAAAAATTGTTTACTGTTGTCGGAGAGTCTGTTTAGTGTGAATCTGGCCTCCCAGCCCTCAGCAAGAGCGAGCACATGGAGCTAATAGTAGTAGTAGTAGTAGTAGTAGTAGTAATAATAATAATAATCTTATTACAATGAACATAGCGTGTATGTCTCAGTATCTAACTGTCACGAACACTACTGAGGAATGCCTACGGTCTTGGGTGTAGAGTTGGGGTCGGATGGAGGTTTGAAAAGTACTCCAACCAGCTATCCAACCCCCTAACCCAGGAATAAATTTATATACAAAAGGCACATCGGTCCACCGTGCTCGCCCTCAGGGCGGATAGACAGCTAGTAAGAATTACGACGTCCGATAATGTCAGTCTAAAGCCATGAATTCCCAGCCTTTGTGCAATCCATGGCAACTCACGTCGATGTTTATAGATACATTCTCGAGTGGTTTTATTTAATCATCATCTATATACTCCTGTAAGAGGTAATGTGTCAATCCAATAATAATCTTGCTTAGCAAGTTCCATTCCCATCTAATGCTATGCAAGCCATGTCAGAATGACTAGGCTATACAACGCTGGTCTAATTCTCCTACGCCTGACAAGGCGCACCTCACCTATTTAAGTAGAGCGAAGAACATTCCCTACTTGGGACATGCAAGGGGAACCTCATCCACATAGGCTAAGCAAGACAAACCTCACCCACTTAGGATATGCAAAACGGACATCATCCACCTACCCTATGCCAGGCAAACCTAACCACGTAGGTTATGCAAGACGAGCCCAATTCTCCTACGCTTTGCAGACCGAACCTCACCGTACTAGCTATGCAAAACAAACCTTTGCAAGCTAGGCTACGCACGGCAAACCTTACCTAGCGTCTGTTTCCTTGTGACATATTCTCATATGCTCACACATTCAGGCCTGTAGACATATACTGCAATATATACCCACATGGTTTATGGGTATAATGGACTTAAGAGTTACCCGGAGGTACACTAGATATACCAGCATACCTCCTCAGGGGTCTAGCTGACGCGTTTCCTCGATGCATACTACATCCTGATACCGCAAGAATCTAAAAGACCTGTCTTGTCTTGGATATTCTCGGTACTCGCCTCCTCGAAGGCAGGAGTGAGGAGAAACAGCGATACACTCTCACATTCCGGGGGTGAATTACGGTGAGATATACCATGATATACGCATGTACTTCTGGAGTGTGGGAGTCATGACATAGGCTGCAGATATAATCGCATACCTCAGACTTCTAATTAGCGCCAGCGGGGGCAAATTACACAACAACGCTGTTCGTAACGAGGATAAGATGTTTTCCTCAACTACTGTCCAGCACACAGTGCTGGACCCGCCTTCTTTTACTGTCCCTAAAGGAGGCGTGCTGGAGAGCCCCGGACTCACTTATTCTGATAAAAGTCAACTGTAAACAGCGGGTATCAATGTCTCCCACGAGTGCCCCTCGCCGAACATCTCTTACTGCTGATACTGAGAGAGAGGAGCGTTGGCCGCCCTAGCAAACTATTCCCTCCAGTTGAACACACCGGACAAAGCGGGTGAACAAAGAACACTGCGCACGTACAACTAATCACAAAAAATAAATGAAACCGACAGTAAAAACAGATGAAAGAATGCGCTGGTATGGCCGCGCCTCGAATAAGCAACGGGGAAACAGACAGAATAACAGGGACTGTCTAGCAACAAAGGTTGGCCGCCAGTTTTGTCGCTGCCTCTTCCGTCAAATTAGCAAGAATTTAAATATGCGCGCGCGGCACAAAGGCTGGCCCCAGCCATTAATTAGATCTTACGACACCCCGCCCGCCACTTGAAAAAAGCTTACTGCTCTCTTCTACGAAAATAACTTTTTAATGAATACCAAGAAGAAATGTGAGTTTTTATTGACTTAAGTAAAGTAATGAGGCGAAAACTTAAAGGAGAACTGGAATGAAGAAGGCAGTATGCAAGAATGGAGGATACTTTTTTCCTTTCCCAGGTCCAGGTAAATGAAAAGTTTGAGAGTAAATGAAGACAGATAATAAAAATAAACATGAGAATTATAATTAAATGAATAATCTTTACAAAGGAAGAAAAAACTTATTACGTGTGACTATGTCGAATGAGAGAAAAAACTTTGGCACCGGAACGAGTCAAGTGTCAGGGGATACCACAAAATTGCCGAGTCACAGGATACCAAGAATCAGCCAAAGGTCTTTATTGGGTACCAGGAATCACCGGGGAGTCATGAAGTACAGAGACTCAGTCAAATCTTAGGTTTGGTGGAACATCATACCTAAGGCTTATGCTGAAACTCGGAAAAAAAGAACTTGTGGAGTTATGTGTATAATGATATTGGTCAGTTATTACAAATCTCTTATATATATAT
>JAYMFT010103684.1:0-44959 GCA_038088735.1 Panulirus argus
GCAGCAGCTTGCCGAGTATTCCGTGGTCTAGCTAGTGGTGGGGGCACACAAGCAGCCAGCTCTCGAGAGCAAAAGCCAAAGTAATACCTATAGAAAAGAGAAAGTGAACCAACATTGCGGCGTAAAGCAAGAGGGTCAAGTTTGGAAGTTATCCTTGGACAGTTTTATAAGTCGGATTGCTTTCGAGTATCTGTCGGTTTGGGTAAGCATGATGAGATATTTCCAATGACCACTTCAAGTACAGAAGCCTGTCATTGTGTTATGTTTCAATTGTCAGACAGAAAGTTTTTCTGGCAAAAAAAAAAAAAAATATTACCCTGAACTATTACCTGCAGTTTTGGTCATTTTTCTTAGGTCAGTAGATTTCATTGAAAACCTTAGCATAAAGATTAATTTTTCATGTTCAGTGAGAGTCTCGGGTTGAAATGTTGTTGGGGGGACCGTTAAGTCCTGTATTTAAGCATTTAAATGATAACGTGATTAAACCACTTACCACCGCCACACTTTCCGCCGCCGCCACCATCGCATGACCGCCTCCACCCCAGCCACCGCGTTGCTCCCGCCACCACATTATACCCTCCTTTGCCTTCCACCACCGCACCACACAACACCCACAACCACACCACCCGCTCTCACCGCAGAGTAGACCATGCTAAACAGGGATGGGGCAGCAGGAAGGACCCTAGGGATGGGGCAGTAGGAAGGACGCTAGGGATACGGCAGCAGGGAGGAGGCCAGGGATGGGGAAATTTGAGCGTGTGCGTTGTTGTGACAGCCGGTGCCGGGGGGCCTGGCCTCCTGTGCTTCGCCAGGGTCTTCTGCGTCGCTCCTACGTCTGTCGTGGTCTTCTCAGGAAGAACACCAAGACTTCTGATGAGGAAGACATTAGCTTCAATGCGCACCAGCACGACATCACGTAAACATTGGCTTCGCCATCTTTATACACACTACTCGAGGCGTTGAATTCATGGGGCTGCCTTACAGTATGCCTGATCAGTGCACGTATGGTTTATTGCTTACAGTTTAAGACACATGTTACCCTTGTGTGTGTGTGTGTGTGTGTGTGTGTGTGTATTTGTGTGCGTTTACATACTCATTTGCATTATACGGGGAGGGAGTCGTACACTCGTGGAACCCCATCTCTTGAACTTTCTCCTCTCTCATCCAGCTTTTAAACTTCTGTACGCTTTCCACATTCGCAGTTGCGTCATTGAGTTTGTTCCATTCGTCCGCCACTCTTATACTATGAAATTATGTACTTCTTTTTAAGTCTTTTCCAACAGTTTTCTTGCTTGATTCACGACTGGGTCTTCCATCGTTGCATCTTTCGATAAGTTGTTCAATTTTGACATCATCTGAGTGGTATAGATTTAAAGACTTTAAATGGGTTTGATCAGGTCACATTTTTTTTCTTCTTTTGTCCACAGTGTACAGAGTGAAGGCGTAATAACTTTTCCTTGTAACTCGGCTCTTATTTCTGGTGGCGTCTTTGTTGCTCTCCTCTGGACCTTCTCTCATAGTCTCTTATACTTAAATACTGTGAATAAACTTGAGAATTATATTGTAGCTTTGGCCAGATGTAGATTATGAACAGATTTCTAAATCTTACCTCGTCCAAAACCTTGAATGCTGTTCTAATATTCCCCAGCAGACAGTTGGTCCACTTTACTCTTCTGTGAGTGTAGGACTCTGGCGACAGGACGGGGACATAGTCCACTCTCAATTGCCTATCTCACAAACAGATTCCTGCAGCTTTATTTCCTGCAAGATGATATTTATATTAAGACCTTGTGTGTGTGTGTGTGTGTGTGTGTGGAGTGTGGCCTGGCGAGGGTCATGGGTGAGGGAATGATGCCAGTAAGGGGAGGCGCCCCAGGGGTTCAGCAGCAGCAGCCGCCGCCGCGCGCCCCACAGACTACCACCTGACACCGTTACACTTGTCCTACTCCTCCACCCTCCCTCCCTCTGACCTCTCCCACACCAGCCTCCCTCATTTTACCTACCACCACCATCCTCCTCTCCATCCCACTCACCGCCCCCTTCAACACACCATACTTTCTCACTGTACCTTTCACCACACCACACCAGCTTTCCTCCCTCCCTCTGTCCCTCGCCCACACCGTATACCCACTCCTCGTTCCCCCCATTACCATTGCTGTATACATTACTAGCCGCTTGCCAAGGCCCTCCCTCATACCATCTTCCCAAAAACCTCCTCCCCTCCCTCACCATAACCACCCGCACCCTGACGCATACCGCCCCTCTCAGCCCATATGTATCTCTCCTCAACCCATATTAGTGTCTTTTGAACTAATAGCGTTTTCCTCTGTTTGATTCGGTTGTATAAAGCGATGGGAGGTATGCAGCGCGTACCCGCTCACCTTACTGTGGGGCTCACTTGACAAGTGTTGTGTGGGTGATGAGGTGCGTGGGAGGCGTGCGGTGGGCAGAGGGGTGGGAGGCACATGCTTTAGAGTGCCACAGGCCACACATGTGCAAGGGTGGCCCCGCCCGCGCCACATACCCCATCCACCGTCCTAGTTCCTCCGCTCTCATCCTCCCCATTTTACGACACGCGTTTACTCCCAGTAGATCTGGATGGACGGGGAGGATCGTACGTGTGACCATACCCCAACACAGTGCTTTTCACGACCTGCAGTGCCTCTGGCTGACGGCGCCCAGTCCTTGAGTAGTTTATTGACGTGTGAATGTCTGTCGGGTCGGCACATGTGAGTGGCGGGGTCGCCGTGGGAGCCCTGTTGTGTCCTCGCCCCACGGCTGCTGGTACTTTTGTACTTCGACTTCACACCTCGCTATGAGCTCGTGATAGCTGATAACGCACAGTTAGTTATCTTGATATCTCGGTGGAGTGCAAGAAGGAGGGCGTCCCGCGTCCTTTACTGTCTCGCATGTCACCACTGAGGGAGTCTGAGAGAGGCGTCTCCAGTGACGTACACAAGTTGTTTACTGTTGTCTGCCGAGGACCAAGAACATGAGAGGCGTGTTTAGTGTTTTGTCACCAGTGATTGATGGCTCTGTGGGGGTAGGGCGGCTGCGGTGGCACTCCCACGCCCCTCCGTCGTCGTCTGGGGCATCGCTCACTCTCAGAAGCACTTTAAAGTCTTTGTGTTAACAATTGTTTTATTGCCAATATTCACAGTTTGAGTCACACTGCCTCTGTTTGTTATACGGAATTTATGTGGGATGGCATTAAAATTGCTGTCTTGTGATGGATTCAAAGACTTTATTTGCGTAAGTACACGCAGGCAAATCATTTATGTGATAGTATGGGTGAGGGACATGTTGGTGGAAGCAAGGACTGAGCGTACTGTGGGTATGGTATACACGGACATATGAGAGCGACAGGTCGGACCGACTGGACTCAGAGGGTCTTCGTCCCGTGGAAAGAGGAACAACAGTATTTAATGGCATTGCGTATTGGAGCGTATTTGGAAACAAGATTGATTATGTTGGTAAGATACTGATGTTATAACAATACAAAGGAAGTTGAAAAATACATTGATTACATAAGGTATATATATTCCTCTGGAAAGTCAAAAATACACTCATAAGACGCAATATGCAATGTAAATGCGCTAGAAATTATGCAGAGGAAGTGTAAGTACATTGAAACTCATGGTGTATGATTCGCTTGATATGTAGTGTTGCCGAAGGTCACGGATGAAAAGTTACATGATTCAGGATTTAGCTGAGAGCGCAGCAGATAGATAAGCAGACTCCGGTGTTGGGCGTCTTAATGTTGTACGACTCGCAGGCAGACGTGCCCGATAGCTTTGGTTGGCAGCTCAGTGCCAAGACCTTGCTGTAGGGACATTAACGAAATCTGAGGCAAAGGTAGTTCGTTGTTTTGAAGACGTGACTTTTGACGGCTGGGGTCAACTCAGAGGCTTACCAGAAACGGACACGAGTATTCAGGGATTTTTTTAGTCTATCTCTACTCTGGAAAATGTGGTAGAAAGTCTCTGTGCTGAACCTTCACTGGGCTCTGGTGTAGTGATGGGCAAAAGAAACGGTTGGATGGTGACACCAGCTCCCTTTCCCGGGAGACGGGTGACAGAGATGCGTGAGGGAGTAATGGGGCGTACAGCCCCTTCCTCCTCCTCCTCCTCCTCTTCTAGGGAGAGTTGGACGGCTGTAGGATTTAGGGGGGTGGGGGGGTAAGCAATGGCGACATTGTGCATTCCCACACACAAGCCACCACCCCCCATTGGTCGGCACCTGTTACATATGCTCCACGTTTCTTCCCCAGACAGGCGCCTGAGACATTTATTACGGTGTTGTCTCCTTTATTTGGAGAAATGGCTCGGGCAACGGGACCTGGGTGTAGTAGAGTCAAGCATACTTACCGAGGCTTGCAGGTCTTGTTGTCTGGAATTTATCGACCCCACCGGCTTACTTGACACATTGGGAAGGAAGTCACACACATCAACCCTGGACGTATAGGGAGAGGTGCCCCATTTATGCTCAGTGATTTTCACAGGGAGGTTAACGTGTTTAGCCTCTGGGGTTGTACGGCTGTTGTCTCTCCCATCTGTGTGGGCGCCTTTACTACCCCACTCTGTTATAGCAAGCACACAGCCTGTCGTGTTGGTAGATAGCTATTTGTGTATGCAAATTTGAGATAAGTTCTTGTATTTCTAGCGTCGGTACTGTGATGCGACTCTCACGCTGCAGCGTACACAAGGTCTAGACTTTTCAGACTCGTCTTTTTAAGAATTCATGGCTCAGCTATTTAGCCTTGTTAGCTGTGAGCACACACAAATACCTTACGTATGGTAACTCCAGCACTTTGGAGAATATTGATATTAGGCCTAGCATAGAGATTTTTATCTAAAAGTTTCTCAGTACAGTGCTTGTCTTCAGTATTCTTAACTAATTTACATACGTGTTGGCAGCATAAGAGTTGCCAGTGATCAGTGAGCGTACAGTGTTGACATTTATTAGCTTGCTGAAAGTTGTTAAACACGTTGTGCGGTGGCAGAGTACATCCAGCCGGTCTGCCGTGGGGTGGTGTACACACCTCGTATGTGTCACGTCTCATTCGCAACGTGGGCCTTCCTAACCCTGGAGGGTATGTGTGTGTGGAGTGTGGTGGAGTTGCCAAGCTACCCACTGCACTTCTGAGGTTAGTGCTTCCAAGAAAGGTCGACCTTCTACTGGGATGGGTGAGTCTAATGAAGATTTGGAACTCTCACAACCGAACGGGAGACGCAGATGTCACGTAAGATTAGAGAGAGTTTCCGGGAAGACGTGCAATTTATTCGGCTGTGGTTGTTGGACGAGGTGCGAGTGGCAGCATCTGTGGTGCTGATGCGGTTGACGGAGGTGTGACACGCCACAGTCTGAATTATAAAAGCTGCACTTCCAGAAAAAGAAACTGATTATTCAGCCGGGTGAAAGAGGAGCTTCGATTGCTTATCTCTCCGAGGAACACAGGTAGTGATTCCTTCGCTCTTAGGTTCACTGCGAAGACCATTACCTCGATTATGAAGGTCCTCACAGTATCAATGTTCGTATTGATGGAACACTCTTAGTTGACTTGAGGATGCGATGAAAACCAAGGTGGTCACCTCACGATTACCCTGGCAGTCATGAGGTGATGATAATGCACTAGTCACTTGGGCCAGGAGCAAGTTAGTCTGTTGTAGGGAGAAGAATCAAGTTATCGCCCTCTGGAAGAAATTATTTCCAGGTATGCCCACCATTCTTAGCTGTGTCTCCTGCAAGATGGAACTGTCTGTGAGGAGGCCAGTTTTCGGTGGGGTTTGCCAAGTGTTGGAGACGCAAGGCTCGGCAGTGTGACTCTACTGCCAAGAGTGACTTTTGCATTGGGCACCGTGATATAACTGTGCGCATACAGAATATTGACAAGGGGGAAAGGTGTTTCCTCCTTAAGTGTCTCAGTTGTGGAGAAGCTCATCGCGTAAGTCTTCAGCTTGCTTCAGGAGACCCGGTTGGGTACCTCGAATTCGGTCTCTGCCACCAGCAGCCGTCGTGTCGGCCGGGAAACGGCGACAAGGTCATTCAGGCTACGTAGCTGCTTGTAGTTGGTGACAAGACTGCTGGAGGGAAATGTGTCCTGCAAGACTGAGCAGAATGATAAATGGTTTAGGGAGTCGTACACTGCGGACAAAAGGACACTGTGGCTGCGGGGCGATCGACTGTAAAGGAAAACAGATGACCTCCATCGAATTGAAGACATACTTGGAAGGCAAATTAGGCTGAGAGAGAGAGAGAGAGCAGACTAAAGCGAGGTAAGGTTACATAACCTAGAAAAAAAAAATATATATATATATGGTCCAAGTCGTTGCGCGAATTGGAACATTTGGAGACCCAAAAGAGATGAACGAGTTGGACGATTGTAGTCCCAAATAAGAAAATTGGAGGACTCAAATAGATAAGCGAGAGAGCCATGTGAATATATGAGTCCATTGAGGGATAGGGACATTCAGGGAGTCTGTGGGGAGCCACGAATACATCAATGAGGTACGAAACGAAATTGTACCACAGCAAACTAGTGGTATGGTACAAGTAAATGACTCTGTCAGTTATGTTACAGAGGGAGCTTTTAACACAGGATCAAGATAATACTTTGGAATGTTGAATGTTAACAGCGTTACGGGAAAGAGATCATATGATTACTTCATATGCTAGAGAGGACAGTATACACTATAATGACAACTGTAACCTTAAGAGACAGAACACTATATATAGAGAGAATGGAGAATCATCTCGTATAATGACCCTATTCAAAGCCTGAAGACGAGGTAATGTTAGGGATTTAGGAAACGGGAAGACATGTTTCATTCTTGTGGGTGCCTGTATATGTTTGACTTGTTGGAAGGGAATTGGCAAGATACCATAGAATGACATAGTTTGTAATGTAACCAAACATATATAAGACAATTCATGAATATTATCTGAAGGAACTTCAGGGAGAAGGTGCAACTGGTACACCAACTGAATGCGTAGATGGCGGGCGAGTCCTTCTTCTCTTGTCTTGAATTCAACATGTGAACATAACTCACTTTTTCTGTTTTCTTTTCTCCAGATTACTGTTTTTCTTTCGTATCATTTGCTCTTCATTTTAAGGCCAGGTAAGTGTATATTGTAGGGCGGCGGCGACGCCGACGCGCACAGTGAAGAAAATATGACGAAATATTTTTTTCTTTTTACTCTGGTCAGAAACTTACTTCATTTTGGTGAACTGAAAGTGGGGAGGGCGGCTTTGAAGACGAGAGAAGACTTGGGGTTCAGTAACGTAAAATTAACAGAAGACATTTCCCCGGGGGGTCACGAGTTACATTGACAATCAGTATCCTAGTGGTAGCAGACCATTATTATCGTCTGCTTCGTTCGTAACAGCGTTATTATGTTATATAGCCCCGAGGGCTCCCGTCTCCATAGGTTCAAGGCTTCCCAACGACCAATAGCAGGGAAAGGATGGACTGTGCTGGAGTGAGGAGCTCTTCAGCAAGATTGTACTCCGATGATACAGCCTCGCTGGTGACATCACTCTAGCGTAACCACAGTGAGGCGTTGAGTCACGCCCGTTCAAAGGGAGCTCTTATGGAGCGTTCTCACTTGAAGGTTCATAGATTGTATGATAGAATATTTTTCTGTATTTTTATTTTTGGACTGGAGAGATAAAATATATATATATATATATATATATATATATATATATATATATATATATATAGTAGAATCGGGTGGTAAATATTGTAGCTTTTCGTTATTTTCAGTTGTGTATAATTTCCTGCTGGTTTCCTGTGCATATAACGATGACATGCTGTAGTTGATAGCTTTTTATCTGTGCCGGTTATGAGTACGAGGAACAGTACAGAAGCAAGTTTTGTTCCTTGAGGGACAGAGAGCTCTTCGTCACTCTTGCTCAGGATTTGACGTGATTGACTTTTCCTTTGGGTCTTGTTTTAAATAAACTGAACCTCAATTCATTCAAGTCTCATTTGTTTAAAGTTGTGAAGTCTGGTAGTAATACAGTTTGCTTTATTTGATCTTTACTGTGTTGATGCTCCGACCGGGAAAGCCTGGCAACATGAGGCTGGTTGTGGTGTGGGTAGAGATGGGCACGTTCGACCTTACCTTATGATTACATGAGGTCGGCTTAGGGCACTGTCTTCTTCCCATGCAGCTCATTGAGCAAGGCAATTTCCGTGGTAAGGCTGTGTGGTCTCGGTCAGCCAGTCTGGCAGTGCGATGCTGCAGGTGTAGACTGATTGTGAGTTGTGCAACCTGGCTGATCTGGTACACCTTGAGTGGAAGCTGTCCTTATTAATTTTGAAGTTCAGGGATATTCAGTGGCCTATTTTTACCAGTAATTGGGTTAAAAAGCCGTGGGATCCTGACATTTATATTACGTCTCGTCAACATTTCCCCCTTAGTATCTTCAGTTTTCTGTGGATTTAATTTGCACGTTTTTCTTGTGAAATCCTTGAGGGTTTGGTCCAAGGCCTGCTCTCAAAAATGACTCGCTGTTGGCATGACAAGCATGGAAGACTTTGTTAAAAATTGCTCCTAAAATCACAAAACGCGTTTAGCATAGATGCATGAAATATCCTGAACACCAGGTGGCCCAGGACTCTTCTGCACATTGCATTTAGCCATCAGAAACACAGTGGGGTGCACAGTAGAAGGGTTTAAGAAGGGTTTGGACAAGTATCTACCAAGTGTGCCAGACCTGCTAGGTTGTGGTGATCATGAGGGCCTGAGGGCAGCGGCTTCCAACAGCTTGGTCGATCGACCCACGACCCACCACAACAGCCTGGACCCACTCCGAGCTGTTGGGGGTAGAGGACCTCCGAAGAGTAGGCCAGGTGGTCTGTCATTGCAGTCAGCAAGGAGTCGCCGTTCTCTGTTGTGTAGGGACTAAAGTCTCCGTCGTTTGGCACCTTTTCTTTCGTCGTGTATTTCCTGCATTATCGGTCATATGAGCATAATTGTAGAGCTCATAACCCGACACAGTAAATTTGACGTTGATTGGATGCGGATGGTGGTAGCGGACCTCCAGATAGTCTATGGTAATATCAGCATCAGTAGTTCTGTATAGGAGACGAGAGCTTTGACAAGTATACTCCTCAGTCTTGCCTGTATCAGTATCCCAGCTCTTCATCATGTTCCTTTATATATCCAAAGGTAAAGTGGTCTGACTCCACCAATGGGACCTGAGACTCATCTCCCTTGTGCTATAACCAGTTTATTTCCGTCTTGGATTCATTCTCCTCCGGATTTCTTGGTTCCACCTGTGTGCCCAGTTGGTAACTTTTTTCCCTTACCGATCTCTTGTTATTTTTGATGGTCCTCTCGGTTGATACATTTGCGGGCTTTCAGAACCATCAGTCGATGACCATATGATGCTAAGGATGGTGTGAATACTGCGTGTGTGTTTGGAGATGTGTACATAGCACAAAAGTTGTGGAGGGTGCGGGTATGTGGGAAGATCTGTGAGTTATGGGAGAAAGTGGGCGGGTCCCGCTAAGTGACTCACGGGCAGGTTGAGACACAACCACCTTGTGAAACACTGGCCCCACGGACCCCCTTCCCTCCCCGTGGCTGACCCCCTCGCCTCCCCCTCCACTCTGTGGTCCCGTCACGGTGTGGGGCGATCCACGCACTTGCCTCGGGCCTCCTCCTCTCCTCCTCCTCCTCCTCCTCCTCCTCCTCCCCATGCCCCCTAGCACTCCGTGCCCCGTGGCTGCCCCCGCCTCCCTCTGCACCCCGTGGTCTCGTCAAGGGGTGGGGCGCCCCACACACTGGCTCCGGCTCCTCCTCTTCGTGCCACCTGGCTGCCCTCCCTGCACTCAGTGCCCCTTTGCTTACCCCCTCTGCACCCTGTGGTCCTGTCACGCCGTGGGGCGCCCCACACACTGGCTCCGTGCCTCTTGTGCCTGCCCCCTCCCCTCTCCCCACCACGCACACACTGCAACCCGTGTTCCCGTCACGGTGCGGGGCGCGCCGCACACTGGCCCCTGGCTGCCTTCCCTGTGCCCCCTCGACATATCAGTGCAGGGTGCACCACACACTGGCCTCTAGGCTGCCCCCTCTGTGCCCCGTGGACCCGTCACGGTGCTGGGCGGGGGGCGCGGCGCGGCGCGCCACACACCAAGCGAACGTAGGATGCTGTCAGTCAGGTGGACCTGGAGAGGAAAATGTAATGAATGGTACTTTGGCCTGAGTTTTGTTATTACTCTCGACGGCACGAGCCTTCTCTTGATCAGCTATGTTAAAGTTTTCTGTTATTTATACGTCATTGATTCCCCGTTTAGCACTGGCAGGTTAACTAGGCATCTGGTATATGGAACTAGGATGGCAGGTTAACTAGGCATCCAGTATGTGAACGGAACATGTCTATAGATCAACTTGACAGTAATTTGCTAAATCGCTCAAGCGTCATTACACATACGAACAGTGTTTGGGGTATGAGTAGAGATGCTGTTCCAAGGGGTTTATATTCCTACGTACATCCATCAGTCCTGGGTGGAGGTAAACCTCCCTCCTGCCCTGCAGGAGCCCTCCCCCCACCACTGACACTGCAGAGGGTTGGGGAGTGTCTGCCTCGTAGAACGTGGTGACTGTTCCATTCCTAGATACCCATGTGGAACACGGTGACTGGTCCGACCATTCCCATGTACATTGTGAAGTAGTTAGCAGCAGGCATGTGGTTACCGACGAGGGAGGATGATAGAGAGAGGGGGGCACCTGGGTCACACAGTGTGGGGTACACGAGGAAGGAGACGAGCTCTGGCAGGAAGTGTATAGCCTGTGGTTACCTGCCCTCCTGGGATGTCGGCCGGCGTTAGGTCACCGAGACTTGGCTCTCCTGCTGCGGTTTGCGGGTGTTACCACCTTGAACCTGACGGTTGCTACCTCTGGGTTTGATGGCCTATGGCATTTCTCTTTATACACTGTCGATAAAGATATTAACATTGATTTGTTGATTATCAAAAAAGAAGTGGTGTCATGGTGTCTATGATTTTGATTTGATTATTCGTCACAAGAATGGGCCAATAAATTGTGCACTCCTACCCATCCTGTGGGCGGTGACGCAGAAGAGGAGACAGAGTGCACAAAAAGTCCTGGGTCCAGACCCCAGTGATTGAGTTACGAGTTGCATGGTGAGAAAATGTTAGCAGGGATTGGACAGCTTTGAATAAGTTATTCAGCAGTTTTCCTCGTGGTTATCAGCGCATATATATATATATATATATATATATATATATATATATATATATATATATATATATATATATACGGTTCTTGCATGATATCACAAAGGTAGATGGATCTGCTCATGTTGATTTCACTTCACCTCAAGTCAAGTCTAGAAGGTTTTGCTCACGTTCTCTCCGAATGACTGCTGTGAGGCAGCTCTCGCAGGTGGACCCGGGGGATAATTAGTTGACCGTCAAGGCTGTGAAGGTTTTTGTTGTCTTCATCCGCCTTATCGTGCATCCTGAGCCCAGTTTGTGTGTGTGTGTGTGTGTGTGTGTGTGTGAAGGAATCCAGGGAAAGTGGACTCTGAACTCCACCGTGGGTAATTTTTGTTTATACCCGTGTCGAGTCGTAGGCATAAGAGCATTACAGTTATGCTCAGGGGAGGTAAGTGCAGTTAGTGAGGAATAAAAGAATCCTTTACAATTGGACTGTCTATCCTGGTGAGCTTTTAAGAATTTTAGGAGCTATAAGGATAAAAAACAATGCAGTTTAGAGTGTGTGTGTGTGCCCAGTTATTAACCCTGACTCCCTGTTCTTCGTGAACACCACCAGTACGTGTCATAACAGAAGCACAAACAGCCGCACCATCTGTATACATAATTTGTGGGAGAGTGCGTTTAGTGGTGATGGTGTAAGTGTGCTAACTCGGAGGCATCACTGACTCAGCGTCGGCTGAGGTTGTGATATGAGCATGTTTTTTAGGGGGGAAATGTACGAATACTGACGTCAGAAACACTTAATTTTCAGTGAGGCAAGATAGTGCCATTGCTGTCTGTCTTCGTGTGCAGTTCATGAGCGCCGTACATTCTAAGCCCAGTAGCAGCTGTAGTTGCCCATATCGATGGATTTCTCCCATATAAGAAGGTCTGGAAGTCTTCTTTACATGGATTAGGGTGTGTGTGCCTCATCTTCAGTCATGATACGACGTTCTGGAGCGCAGACGGGTGAGGCACATCGCTTGGAAAATCCTTGGAAGACGTGGTCCCCACAACCTATACTCAGACATAATTCCTGTTGGCACGACAGGCACGGAAGACTTCTAAAAACATTACCACTCAAGTCAAGAGATGCGATAAGCACGAAGACGAGAACACGCCGTGAACACCCATCCATCCGGTGGCCTAAGACATTGCCCGCAGCCACTCAAGAAACACCATGGGAGGCACAGTGGAGAGATTTAACATGTTCCTGGGGGAGTGTTTGGGATGGTGAATCTGGCCAGAGAGGTGGCGTGCCTTGACGATTTACCGCGTGATGCCACACGATGGACGAAGGGAAGGCTCACCTTGACACCGTTCTCTGCGTTGATATTTCTTGTTTTAAGAAAATTTTAGGGCTGGACTGTGAGAAGGTAGGAAGGCTGTCCAGTATATATATATATATATATATATATATATATATATATATATATATATATCACACACAAATTTGAATCGTTGAAAGAGGGACGGGTTTTTAACTTAGAAAGAAGTTCACATCCCATGATCTTTGAGTATTTTGCTGTACTTTTTAAGTAGCGAATGCATACAATAGCTTCTTCCTAGATCATTACTCTTGAGAATTACTTGAAGTGTAGTTAATTCTCTTGGAACATGTGTGTGTGTGTATGTTGCTGATTGCTGAGAGTGTAACGTGAGGCATAATCTGGTAGGTTTGAATTAAGCCATGTACAAGTTGGTGTAGTAACCACTTGGAGACTTTAGTACGGGAGGCTCACATGGGGCAAGTGGTAGGTAAAGTTTGGGGAGACGGAAGTGGTCAGCCAGGGTCACACCAGGAGCGGGTGTTGTGGGGAGGAGGAGGCGGCCAGGTGCTGACACGAAACACTTGACCTCTTTAAGACTAGAGGCGCCTTCAAATTTCCGTCCCCTTACCTAGCATCGCCATGGACACAGTGCTTCTGTCGCCTCCCACTTAACCAATAATTCCACTTTTATAAGACACGACGTCAATAAATCTGTTGGAGGTAATGTTTCGTTTCATTAAGCTGGAATTATTTCACCATAACGTTTGTCAAAGTTCGTAAATCAATGGTCCACATCTGGAGCGTTTAAAAAAAAGGTAAAAAAAAAAAAGGTTTTACATTGGAAGAGAAGGGAGGGGGGGGAGATTGAACATCCCCCCTCCCCCTCCCCCAGCACTTGAGTAGCATCAAGTGCGCAGCGGATGATGAGCCATTGTCCGTGATTGTGTCCGTGACTTTTGGCAGCGTGAGGCGAGGCGGGGATCACGCCGCACCTGATACTGACAGCCGGACGCCCTGCCCTACCCACCCTGCTCCTCCTCTGCCTGGGTAGGGAAGGTACTGGACTTAAACTGACGGTGCTGGTCACATTGAGACACACACACACACACACACACATATTTATGCATATATGATATACAAGGAAAGGCTACTGGGTGTAGTAGATGGTGTGTGTGGGTAGTAGAAGTAGGAGTGTACTCACTGGCGTAGGATGGCGTCACCTGGTGTAGAGGGTAGTGTGCCCGGGGTAATTACCCGTGATGGGGGCTCCCAGCCTGCCTCACCACAGCTGCACCCGCTCCTCACTCCCACCTGGCTCACTGTGTGTATGTGTGTGCGTATGTAATCCTTCCTATTCTATAATTACATTGATTCAGCTAATTACTATTTTGCACAAGACTAATAGAAAGATTAATTTACGAATGATTTTTATGACGAGAGCATTAGATGGATGGTGTGTGTTGGAGAGAGGTAGTGGGTAGGTAGAGAGAGGATGTGTTAGGGGGGGGAGGTAGGGTGGGTGGGTGACGGAGTGGAGGATGTGGTCCTGGCTTAATTTGAACCCCGGCCATCGTCCACTGCCGCCCCTCCTGCCCTGCGGCTCGTAGCACGGCTGCTTTGTACCATTTGTGTCGTGCGGATGGGGTAGGGGTACATGTATGTGTGTGTGTGTTCATTCGTTCACGGTCATCTGGACGACAGTCCACACATTGGTGACAGTAGACAAGAATGGTTGCAGTACAGTCTAGAAGCGGGGGAACCAGTTCGACCCAACCCCAACCAACCCCCGTGTGTGGTGTGGGCAGCAGCCCTCCTCCAGATTTTGTTTTGATTCCAGACACTCATAGATCTCCACTGCCGAGCTGTGTACAGGTGTTTATCTAAGTAAGCGAGTGGCGTGTCGTAAGTGGGCGGACCAGTGATCACCAGTGCACAACGTCTCCTTGGTTCACTGATCCAATAAAAGGATCTTAACTCGACCATCTCCCGTGTGGGAACGGAAGTCAGTCCGAAAGGCGTCTCATGATTGGCTGCGGGCAAAAAGTGTGGATAGGATACACGCCCCTGATTGGCTCCCGCGTGATTTGATTGGTACTCCGTGGTAGCGAAGAGCGCGCTCATTGGCCCAGTAGCTGCTCAGAACGAGGCTTCGGTTGCTACAAGTAACTTCCCGGTTCACATGCTGATAGGCTGTTTCATCACTGTTACTTATCATCTGGATTCGTAGTGGTGCGTTATTAAGTATGATAATTAACCGAAGACCGACTGAGCCAGTGTGGGAGTGTGGGGCCATAGCCCACCACCGCTGGATCTGCAGGAGTTGCGTATCATACGGGCGCCGCTTGGCGGGGGCGGGGGCGCAAGTCATGTACTTCGTTAACGACGCCAGAGAGAGTGATTTTGACAAGAGTAACATGAGCACTGGTCTTCCGTCTTATCTAAGCCATCGTAGTGAGATTTTTTAGAGGTGATTACTCTCTTTGTGGCGGGTCCGTTCCCTGGCTAATAAGGATGTTGGGTTACCTCAGGGAGGGAGGGTCGTGTGTCAGTTTGGGTTACCACTTGTGTGTCGGTTGCCCTTACCCTTCAGAAAAGTGATCCCAGTGTTGGCTGCCGTTATCTACCCCGTCCCCCCTCCCCCACACATCCCCTAGTACTCATCGGAGGGCCGGGTTCTCTCACGCTGTGGTCCACATGGAGGGGATGAGTTTCCACACCTACACCTGTTGGTCTACAGTGGGTTCCAGTGGTCCCACTGGAGGGCCAGTTCCACACCCAATGATCTCACGCTCAGTGGGAGCTCTTTGGAGGACCAGGTTCCCCAACTGACTGGGCTACGGTAGAGGGCCAGACTCATACATCCACTCGTCCACACTGGAGGGTCCAATTCCTACACCCACCAGCCCTCATTAGGGGAACACATTCCAACATCCACCAGTCTTCAGCAGAGATCCGTGTTCTTACACTCACTAGTCTTCATTAGAAGACTAGGTTCCCTTACATATACGTCCTCATTGAAGGGCGATTTTCCCACATAAACACAAGAGTCCTTACTGAGCGACACGTTCTCCCACATCATTGTCCTCAGTGAGGTTTAGACTCCCACACCTGCCTCTCCCCTCCACAAGAGAGTCGGTACCAGGATCCCCTTGCGTATTAGTCCTCCCCGAAGGGCAAGGATCTCACGCCCAGTAATGCTCACTAGAGGACCAGGTTAACCGACCCCACTAGTTTGAGACTAGAGGGTCAGGTTTCACAGAAAACTAAGTCGTCACTAAAGAGCAAGTTTCCCCTCTTCCACCAGTACCCGCTTTAGGGGTCTTTGTTTCGACAACCATCAGTCCTCACTGGAGTGCTGGGTTCCCCCACAGCCACCAGTCCCCGCTGGAGGGATAGTTTCTCCACAGCCACCAGTCCATAGTCGAGTGTCTGATTCCCACACTCGCTAGTCATTTCAGGAGGGCCGAGTTTTCACATCCAGTGGTTTACGCTGGAGGGCGAGGTTCCCACACTGACTAGTCCAGTCCCATACCCACTAGTATACAGCTGAGAGCCAGGTGGTACTAGGTAGTGCCAGTTTTCACACCCACTAATGCCCAGCAAAGAGGTCAAGTTCCTGCGCCCACTGGTCCACACACTGTAAGGGCAGATAGTCACACTGGCTTGTCCAGTTGGGAAGGAGAGAAGATAAGCACACTAGTAACGCCAGCATCTTCGAGCAAATATGGCATGTCTGCCTCAGCACTATCATCCTCCATCATGTCTGCTCCCGAGGGAAACACAGCCAACAGCGTCCTCACTGCACCTTCGATGAACAAATCCACATCACCGTCGACAAACGCATCTTCACGCCACTTTACGCTTGACAAATACATCTTCACTTGACTCTTGACAAACCTAAATTCATTTGGCCGTTGACAAACCTGAGTTTACTTCATCCTTGACTAACGTAAGTTTGCTTCACCTTCGACAAATGCGTCTGCACATCATCCCTACACCGTAAAGGCCTTTCACCTGATCCTTACTGGTAAGGTCAAACGCGTCTAAACTACACCCTCCTCACATCTGGCCTTCGGGTCAGGTCAAAAGCTGCCCGCCTGGGTATCGGGAGAGTCTGAGACGGCTGCTCAGTGAGCCAGCATTTCACAAGCTGTCTGGTTTCACTTCTTTAGCCCAGGTTGATGTCCTTTCTTATGCCTCACCTACACCAGGGCAGCTTGCTTTCAGTCCACAAACGTACAATCTCTCCCTCTCTCGCATAACACTTGAAAGCACAGAACTAGCGCAACCCATTTTTCGTAACCGTAAGATTGTCCAGTGGTGAACGCCATGCGCTAGCCACTCCTCATGGCAAAATCTCGTCTTAAGGACTGTAAAGCTAGTTAACAGGAAGACATAAGAAGTTAATAAGGAAAATGATCACAGGTGTGCCGGCACAGCTTGGAGGTGTTCATGTGCACTACTTTCCAGATTATATTTTGGCGCGTACATTTTCTTACCACCCTCTTTTCATCTCAGATGCATTCGGTTGAAGTTCTTTTGAAGCAGAACATTTTTGAGATATTAGCGAGGTTACCAAGACAAGTTTCTGTATTCCATAGATATACAAGTAAACTTTGACGTAAGTGGGCGCAAATAATGTCAGCGAAATGTTTATTTATTTATTTTTTTTTTTACGCATCTGTGGTGCTGCTTTCTTAGTACTCTGATTATAACTCGTTCCATATATTAACAGTCCTGTTGACGAAAAAGCACTTCGCCTCATTCGAAGTTAAACGTTTTTGCCCGCGGGTTTGTGTCCTTTACCACGAGTCAAAGGAGGTGGACCAAGTCATGATTAGCTGGTTGCATTGAGTTTATCAAGGCTTAGGATATCTTTGAACACCCTGAACTGCATCACCTCGTAACCCCCCTCCCCCCTCTCTCTCTCTCTCTCTCTCTCTCTCTCTCTCTCTCAAGCTAAATACCGTAAGTTTTAAGTCGTCCAGCCGGCTCTCAGAGAACTTGTTTCTCAGTCCGGGAATCATCTTGGTTGTTGGCCGTTGTACTTTCTCCATTCTCTCTATGTCTTTTTTCAAGCCTGGTGACCAAAACTGAACACATTGTGGATGGTAGGGACGCACCAGTATTCAATAAAGAGTGGGTTTACTTCCTTCGGCTTAAATTCGAAAGTCCTATCTATGAATTCAAGATTTTTTTAAGAGTGATCATTACACGCAAGTCTTTTTCCTCGTTTACCTGTGGTTACTGAAAAAAAAAATCTTACTGTAGCTTGCCTGTTCGTTTTTTCTTTACTACCAACAGAATTCATTGAAATTTCTTAGAACGCAGTCCATTATTATCAGTGTCGGCAATACATATGAGAGAGAGAGAGCTAACTGGTCCCAAAACTGATCCCTGTGGCACACCATTTGTTATGTCTAACCTTTCTGAGGCTTGACCGTTAATCACTACGCTTTGCTTAAGGGCAAAGCCAGTCAGCCAATTTCCTAACCACCCAAGTACGACCCCATCCAACTTAACCTTGTGACTTGAAAACTTTTGCTGGTAATCTCAGTGAATAACTTTATCCAGTGCTTTATGAAAATTTAAATGGATGACATCTGTCACTTTCATCAGATTCATTACACATCATAAAACGGATCAAGCAGATTTGCCAGATATGAACGATTTGGTCGAAAGCCGTGTTGACAATCACTTACTAATTGGTTATCCTCTAGATGATTTGCAATCTCGTCTGGAATGATGGTTTCCTTAAGTTTACCAACTACAGCCAATATGTTAATTGGGTAATGATTACCGGACGGGGACTTCATACTTCTTTTTTGTTTTTGATATCGTTGTCACATTGGCCAAAGTCAAATCCCAGAAAGCTCTCCCCGTAGCAAGTGACCTTTTGGAAAGAGCAGTTAAGATGAACTATCTCTGTATCTCATTTTTCGCCTTTTTCAAACGTCCACAGATAATACTTTTGTTGGTCTGTTGTTTAACGCTAACGGTATGTCTTCAGCTTATGTCAGTATGTTGTAAAGTGGTTTCTTCTTCTCGTAATAGAACTGGAACCTGGACATGAGGTGGGTCTTCATTGGTGAACATTGACAAAAAATAAAGTTACTGAAGGTCGTTGCCAGTGGCCCCATTTTCTTAAAACAAGTAAACGTTTTCTGTTATTAATAAGTGGACTAAAGTATCTGGGTAATGAATGACTCTTGCTTTTAACATAGCTATTAAAATACCAAGAGTTTGTGTTGCTGTTTTGAGCAATGTAAGCTTCATGCTGACGTTTACTTCGTTGTATAAGTCTTGGTTTTCTAGGCAATTTTACATTTTACTTTCCTGATGTTTTTTGTTCGCTTTGAGTTTCATATGCGCTGCATTCTTCCTTTGTGCTTATGCTCGTAATATGTGTATGGTGGGTGGATATCTTCTGCTGTGAGGTACAGTGAGGTGGCGTGAGCGGTGGCGCAGCAACAGATAACATCTGCTGATGATCGGGCCGACCAGCCTCACCCAACACGCATCTCCTAAGTTCGCCTTTAATTTTGAATACATTTCTTAGCTAAATGAGGTCGCATTACAGAACGTCTGCATCCCGATGGGCGAAACTCACTGGCCGAAGAACGGTCGTGGTATTAACAGCGAACAAGAAGTAAAACAAGTAATTGCAGTGGACTCACCATAAAGAAGTATGAGTGTGTATAACGTATGGTAGGGGTGGGTTATAATGATTTTTGCACTGTGAAGTTATTCATTATTAGGCTGCTCAGCATCATAAAATGACGACACAGTTTACGTAAACGCCTAGTGGACACTGATAAAAGACGCCAAGGCATTTGCGTTAGTGTGTGCGCACGGGACCTATGGTTTACCCATGCCAAGGCGACTCGGGTCTGGGGATTGTTTTGAGACCCTACATTATTCCATAGGTAGATAGGCAACCAGTACACACACACACCCATCCGAAGGTGAGTGTGTAGGTGGGGGCCGGATTGAGCTGCCTTGCGGCACACCGTGGCCCCGGCACTCTGACCTCACGTTCCTACCACAGTCCCTGGGGCTACATGGGTACTCCATCATCACCACTTACTCACACTACAGCATCCAGTTGTATATATATATATATATATATATATATATATATATATATACACACACACCAGTGGACCATGAGGTGACAGAAGTTTACCGTCTCAGACCAACCAGTAGTTCATGAGTTCCCCCGGTGTCACATCACTTGACCTGACAGATGTGATGGGTAATCTCATGGACTGTTGTTGGTCGGTCTGATACGGAAGCCTGTTGTCGCCTCGGTGGTCCATTGGTTAACGTACCGGTCTGTCACACGGTAGGGCCGGGTTCGAACTCTCGACGCCCTTAGGTAAATCGTCTTCATCTATCTGTTCCAAGTTTCGTCCATTATGTTACTCTGTAATCTCGGCCCTGGCGGGGTGGGGGTGGGTTCGTTCTCCGGGCGGGCGGTGGTTGAGAGGAGGAGAACGGCAGCAGCACCATCAGCAGCAGCAGCGGTATCCCGCGGCCCGAGGAGGGGGGAGGCCAGGAGCTGGGGATCACCTCATTTCTTCTCGCTGCGAGGAGCTGCCCAGCCTTGCATGAGGCAGCGACCGATGGTGCAGACGATATGGCTGCGGCTAATGGCAGGCTGCCGCCCAGATGCCGGCCAAGATACCGGCAGGCCTGATGCTACACTCTTGTCCACTATTACCCTCTTCGTATCAGGCGGCAGCTCACGCTCCTCCTCCTCCTCCTCCTCCTCTCTCACGTGATCCGCAATATTAACTTTCTATTACCTTCACTGTTCTGCTTACTGTCTGTTGCTCTGGGTTGCAATCCCTTGCTCACGTTTTTAGGGCGCTGGACATTATCCTAGATCCTTAGATTGGGTCAGTGATTTGATGATTTTCCCTTAGGCCTTTAAGGAGAGTCTCCGGTAGTTGACCTTTGAAAAGAAGGTGTTTGCTGAACATTAACTGGGAATGTCGAGGTGGGTTTCCTGTTGGGGTCAGCGCCCACCCACGGGGGGAAACCCTAAGAATGGAAATGTATTGTGGCACGTAATTCACTTTTCAAGATTGAAGGTTCGTCTTGATACAAAATAAGTCTGAATGGCAATTATTTATGTAAAATGTCGACGGGTATTTTGCCGCAGACGTTAGATAAATATTGCCTGGGGAAGAAAGAGAGTTGTAGTTCCACTCGGATTGAAAAAAGAAAAATGGATAGAATTCTGATTGAAATTTGGCATGATGTGCATTCGCGTATCGCATTGCTACCTGTATGCAGGGCTGTTGTGTGGGGCGCCGTTTGCAGGTAGATGAAGAGTTGGGTCTGGATTCACGGCTTAAGGCCGCAGTGAGGGGAATGGTGACACTACAGAGGACTTCAGCCAAAAGGATCGTGTCTCAGGTATTACGCGTACGACAACTTTGATATTGCGAGGCTGAAGTGATGGTTTGCACGTCGTACCTGCAAGAGGTGGAACGCGGCCACGGCCGTCAGTTGAGCACCATTCCATTCACCCGCACGCCGCAGGAATATGCCATAGATCGAGAACGACAACCACTACGGCTTTCGGAGTGGTAGGAAAGACGCTCGGGTGATCCCACCCCAACTGGACAGATTCACTGCTTTTGATCCTCACCTTCTCCGGTGGCTTCGTAAGTAAGTGGTCGTGGACAGGTTGGTGGCGAGTGTGGTGGTGATACCAGCGTTTGGCTTAAGGCTGGTGGCGCTTCGGATCGTGTTTCGTAGTGAAGCGTTCCCCTCCTGATTTCATAACCCCCCCCCCCTTCTCTCTCTCACTCTTGAAATTCAACGACAAAGAACCCGAAGCAGGGGTACGGTTTCGTGGAGGGTGTTCGAGAAACAGTGTTAGTACTGGGAGTATTAGTCATACCTATACCACTGAGATTCCCTCAGACGTATGTGGCCCATGGAGTCGTCTCCTTGTTGTTGTAGAAAGTATCAGACATTAGAAGAGACCTGACGGCCATTGCTTATGAGACCATGAAAAACGTCTTATCACCTAGACATCTTGTTAATGATGGCTGGCATGTTGGGGCGCCATCTTTGACACCTGCCTTTTGAGGAACTCTTTAAAGTGTTGAGAGATAAGGAAACATGTAAGTGCTGGACCTTTGTATTAACAGTGCTCTGCCTGAAGACTTTTTGCGCTCACATTGAAAATGAAAATTATATTTTTGTTTCATCTGCCTTCTGAGAGATATTTGAGTCCACACCTTTTCCTTCTCTAGTGTTCATACCAACATAATGCCGATAGGTTCGATCTGCCTTGCAGCTTCTGGTGTACACATGAATCAGATGTGCTGGGGAAGCGAGCTAACTCGCCATGATGGACAGAATCCCTTACCCCCGTGCCGTGATAGACGGTACTGCACCTTCCTCCTCAGACACAAGAGTTCTGGATGACACCGCCAGGAGTGCGGAGGCCCGCCTGCGGTTGTGGCGGCGGCCACCCGCCAGCCGAGTGCCACGCACGCACGCACACACACACACACACACACACACACACACACACACACACACACACACACACACAGAGTAAACGCACCAGTTTTTGCGACGTGCTGCTCATTATACAGATGTGTCGTGAAAGCGATAACCTGGGTCCATATCAGGTCAGGAGGATGCAGCAGCTGCGGACGTGTTGGACTGTGGGAACGCGGGACTGGCCTTCTCTCCTCCCACACACGCTACGCCGCCTCCTTCCCCAATAAACGCTGGCCTTCATTTATCTTTATTGTTACGGACGGTTGTGTGATAAACTTCCTTGGGGACGACTGAAGACATTTAAGACTCTTCGCTCTGGTGCGCTGACTGGAGAGAGAGATATATATCATAAATTTGGACAATCCTAGAAGGCATATAAATATATATATACATATATAGTGACCGACATGGCACGGGCTAAGCATGCCTCAGTCGAGGTCATCTCGGGTGAAAGGAAAAAGTAAAATCAAATGAATATAGAGATTAATCAGGGCACCGCAGGTGTCAGCAGACCTGACACTTAAGGGAAGAAAGGTTATATGAGGAAGGAAAGACGAACGAAGGAAGCGAATTCCGCAGCTCAGCTGTTCGAGGGAAGGAGGCATTACAACAGCCAATCCGAGTGGCCGGCCCCCACACAGAATTTGCGGGAAGCGGCAGCCAAACGCGTGCTGCGGATGCGTGTGTCCCCACCCCTAACGCATGCAGACCAGTAGAATATAGAGAGAGAAAGTGTAGCAATATCGCAACGTACTCTCACAAATAGTTCCCTGTCAGCACGGCAGTCCTGGAAGACTCTTTCAGGCATTACCAATGAAATCGGAAGGTGCCATGAACACTACAGTAGAAAACACCTTGAACTATCGGAGCCCAAGACTTAAGGATGTACACTGGAGAAATTTAAAAGGCTCTGGAGAAGTCTGTACGAGGTGTGGGTGATCTCTTGGGACTGCGGTCCGCATCCTCCAACAGCTTGGTCGACCTGCCACCCAACCCCAGTATCTTGGACTCAGCCCGAGCTGTAGGAGGAGAAGACTCCCGAAGACGACATGAGGTGAGGGTCCTTGAATACGAGACGCCTTGACCTCTAACCTGGACCATAATGGCCAGGTCAGGTATAAGGATCCTGCTTTTGAGATGAAATGATTATGTAAATTTCGTTTGATACCACCATGAGGTGTGTGATCGACAGCTTGTTTCCTCAGCTACACAGTAACTAACGAGCTCCCGAGTCTTGTGTAAGAAAGCTCTGTGGAGTGAATGCTGGTGAGTGAGGCGTAGACGGGAAAGTAAAGTTGGAACAGGCGGGAGTGTCAGTGATTAATGTTGTATCCTCGGAGGTTGACATTCCAGCTCACATCATTCTGGCACGAGCTGTACCCTCACAACCTGGTGAGGAAGGGACGACAAAGGATAGTGTCGCAGTGCACAGCACCATGCCACAGGTCAGCACATGCTGAGTGTTGGTTGTGCAGGAGACCATCTAACGACGCTGGAAGGGGAGGCGGGGTGGGTGGGTGGCAGGGGTTCTTAAAGAATGCACCATCTGGTCTTGAGTGTCGTGTACCTGAACTTGACCACCACTGGCAGGCAAGATCCTGTCGTCGGGGCTAGAATGGAGTTCAGTCAGTCTCCTTTCGTAACTCGAGGATTGCCTTATATGTCAGGGAGTTAAAAGGTGATAGTTTCTAGCGAGTGTCATTCATCTTACTGGTATCATTTGAATCGGCTGCTCTGGATACAAGATGAAGACCAGGTTCCGAGTTGAAGACATGAGGGGATGTCTCCGTTCGCCTTTTAGTCATACGTTAACTGTTGGTTTCTGCCGTGTAGTATGCCATCCTCCTCCTCCTAATCTAACAAAGGAATGCAAAGGTATTCAAAAAGCAACAGACCATCGGGTCCTACCGAGGTCTGTTCGTGTTTGTGGAAGAGAACAGAAACTCATGGATTAGTGTTATACGAGTAGAAAGATAAACAGATTTTTCAGAGAAGCTCTGTGAACTTTTCATATAGCAAAGAGGGTGCAAGTAATGTCTTCCCTCCATCGTTTACGTCTCATTTTTGTCACGATTTTCCTTGATTTTCATCACCATTTTCTAACACTCCTTTAAAACATTTTCTCGTGATCTCACGCTTGTTTTTGCATCATCCTTCGCATCCTCTCGCCTTGTACCCGCACCCCTTCTGCTGCTAGTCACGTCATCTGATCTGGTTCGGCCGTTCAACAACCAGGACGGACAGCGTCACCCACCCCCATGAATCATTGGTAGCATCACTCGCAGGTACGGCAGCAACAAGAACTGACCCGCCTCACCGTGTTCCCACACACGCACACACTGCTCTGCCCCTCAGCCCTCTGCTGCTCCAAGCTGTTCCTGCTGTGTATATCTCTCCTCGTTGTTGGAATACGGCTTGATGCTACTGCTTCATCTCAGCTTGTGTCAGCTACAAACGTGTCGTTACTGCTTGGTTTTCACCTCTCGTCTTTGTTTTGCGTAAGCGGATTGTGCCTTGAGTGCTTGTCGCTGTAGCCACTCCCACGCCTATTGCCTGCCGTTGCTTTTATCCTATCTACTCCTGCTGTTACTGCTGATTGTTGCTGTTGCTGCTGCTTTTTGCCTTTACTGCATATCATTATTGCTACCGCTGCTACTCGACAGCTGTTGCTTTTTTTCGTCACCACTGCTGCAGTCAGTAGCGTTTGTCATTACCAGTAGCCTCTGCTCCCCAGTGTTTTTACTTCTGTTGACGACGAGATCATTAGATAGGCTCTCCGTTTAGTAGAGTTGATCAAAGTAGAAGGAAAAACCTCAAATTTTGATGATCGTGATAAGAGGTTGACCGATGTTTGATTTAATCTTGGATCATCATTAGCGTGCGTCCACTTGAGACAGTATCACGTGATATCTGTCCTATCTGGTGTGTGTGTGTGTGTGTGTATGCCATATCATCTGTCATTCTCCCCCTGGGAATATTGCATCTCAATTATGGGCGTGGGAACCTTGCCTGGCTTGACTCTTTGCCTTTGCCCCGTGCGGGGCCGTAGGAGGAGTGGGCAGTGGGGCGGTATTGGCCTGTGGTGGAACTGGACGATGAGGGTGCTGGAGGTGGTGGTGGTGGTGGGTGGTGGCTGTGGCCGCCATACGGGTAAGAGCTCTCGCGGTGAGTGTCGTCGGGGTTGCTGTCTCTCTCGCGCGCACTCGCACGCTCGCTTTATCTCCGTCTGCCTGGCCTTCCGCTTCCCCCCTTCCCTCAGACTGAACCCACCGTGGGTACTGCCCACGCTACGGAACGCAACCCTCTCTCATGTGTAGTCACTATCTCATCGTAGACTGTGGTCAGACACAGTCACACACCTACTTACTACTTCTTGCGTCTCCATTAGAGATGTACATTCGTACACGCCCAAATACTTCTCGATTGCATACGAGAGTTGAAGTCGAGTGGCAGGTGGGTGTATGGCGGCTTGTGTGGTGTTTCGGTACCACATATCTGCCGGTGGTTGTGATGTAACATTTCCCCCCCATACTTCTCTCCTGATAGTGTAGTAAAAGAGGTTTCAGTCATTATCCACCATAGATATTTATAAGCTGGTCTGTCGTTAGGGATCCAGACATCTGCCCTTCAGTCGGAAGTCATCGATTTTCCCCTCTCCACATGACCTACGGCCCAGCCCACCGTCGTACCCAGAATGTTTTGTGGAGTAGCCATGCAGAACAGTGGTTAGGCTCTCGAACACCAGGGAGCGCATCTGACTCCCCGACTGCTGCTGTGCTGCTGTTGCTGCTGCTGACATTGCCGTCAGGGTGGAGCCACAGCGTTGTGGCTTGAGCTGCGGGCAGTATTCGAGGCGGCTAAGGGCAACTGGGTGGGTCCTGCAGTAATTGGTGTCTCGTGCAGGGACCGCCCCTTTCTCTCTCTAAATTGACGCCTGGCAGGAGAAGCATAGGCCAGCGGGTAGGGTTTGTGGTGGGGCTGGGGTGAGGCGCGGGACGGCGCTCCAGCATTTGGCTGTAAATTAAGTAGGCGTGAGGGGAAGGGAAGGCATGTTGCGGCCGGCACGCTTCAAGTGGCCATTACCATCTCGGGGACTGTTCGCTCTGCACCAGCCGCATCTGATGCTAACCTGGTATTGAAGGTTGACTGTGGAGCTGGTACTGCGACAGTTGTATACCATGTACTTGTATGACTGACGGAGCTGTAACTTTTCGAAAAACTAAATATATTTGTGAGTGTGTGATGTATATTACGAGATGTGTATTAATGTATTTTCTGTCTTCCTCCCCAGGTGTACGGACCAGTATGTTGGGGAGTACTGCCAATACCTCAACCCCTGTCGGAACGGGCCTGGGCCCCGCTGCCAGAACGGTGGCACCTGCAACGTGGTCATGGCCCTGTCGGGTCCCAAGTTCAACTGCATCTGCCCCGTGGGCTACAAGGCGTCCCTCTGCGAAATAGCGGTGGCCAACGCCTGCGACTCCGACCCGTGCATGAACGGCGCCACCTGCCAGCTCCTCACTTTGGACAAGTACCGATGCCAGTGTCCGTCCGGCTTCAGGGGTGACCAGTGTCAGAAGGTGGACCACTGCGCCTCCAAGCCCTGCCGCAACGGCGGCACCTGCCATTCCCCGGGGAACACATACACCTGCACGTGTCCGCCGGGCTTCACCGGCACCACCTGCACTGCTGACGTCGACGAGTGCCAGGAGCGCCCCTGCAGGCACGGCACCTGCAGCAACACTTTCGGCTCCTACACGTCAGTATACATAATGATGCCTTAACTGTTTGTCTGCTAGGTAAATACTAGGTCTATAGAAGTTATGGGGAAGAGTAAGGGATGGGCTTATGTGGTGTCTCCACAGTAATACCTTTGTCAGTAGCCAAGAGTTAACGACAGTGCTGATTATTATCGACGAGATGGTTATGTTGATGTCAAGGGAGACTAGCTTAAACTGATACATTGTTTAGTTAAGGTTTCACTGTATGTATAAGGCTCAAGTTGAGTTGCCTGAGGAACAGCGGAATGTCTGTAGAGGTCCACTGCATAAAGGCAAGGGAGGGACAACATTTTTCGGGAGCACTTGATAAGCTGAATGGGAGAGTGGTTGTTGAGAGAGTGGTGGCATGTCACAAATTGGATTGGAATAATCTGGCTTTATAAGTGGTAGAGAATGTGTGAGAGATAGAGAATCAGAAGGATTTGAATGTGGGATTTAGGGGTCTGGAGAAGCGTATTATAAGGTTGATGAAGATGTTTTGTGAAAGGTGTTACGAATATATGGTGTGGAAGGAGATTCTCTCTAGAAGTAGTGAGTTGTTCTCAACAGAGTAAGGCGTGTTCGCGAGTGATAAGGGAGCAGGGTGAGTTGTTGCAGATGAACAAGGATCTGCGGCAGGGGTTTGTGATGTCACCATGCCTGTTTAACCTGCTTATGAATGGGGCGGTGAGGGAGGTGAATGCGAGGGTTTTTGGAGAGAGAGAGAAACAGGTCTGCAGTCAGTTCAGGGAGGTGAGGTTGGAGGTAAGTCAGTCGATGGTGTGGCTTTGATAGCAGATTCGAGTGAAAAACTGCAGAAAATAGTGTCAGAATTTAGGCGTGTCTGAAAAGAGAGAGTTGAGAGGTAATTTGAAAAAAGATAAGGTTTTTAAGCTAAACGGTCGAGAGAGACATATCAATCAGAGAAAAATGTTAATGTAAAAAAGTACGTCTTACTCCCTGAAAACTGCAACAATTCTGGGGCTTCCAGGGTCTTGGCGCCATTACCAAGACGTTGCTCAAAACTCAATCATTTTATAAGGGGGCCTCCCCTGTTTACTAAGCCTAATCAGTTTAACCACGATATATATCGTGATGAAAAACCGTATCGACAGCGCAGGCTCCTGTTGTAGCCCAAGGTGCTGAGGGAGATGCGAACGCAGCGTTTGCCTAAGATAATGGGCCTCTTGTAAGGTACAATTTCAGTGTGGGGTAGTTTTTACTGCTGACCTCCGTAGCTGCGGCGGGTGGCGAGTATCAGGCCTCGGTCATCACCGGTCACACATGCCCCTCCCTCCACTGCCAACTTCCACCCTTCTTCGCGTGTAACACCTCCCACTCACGACCTGGTCGCAGGAGCGTCGCTTCCGGTGACCGCGTCAGAGTAGGAGCTGCGTGTAATAGCGTAGGGTTCAGAGGACGAGGTAAACGGGGTTACTCAGGATTGCCGAGTTGGTAGCGGATGCCAGGCATGTGACCCAGCTCAGCATGGCTGCTGCTTCTGCTTCTTCTCCAGTAAGGTGTCACCTTCTGTCCCCTCCACCCGCACGCTCCCTACACTACTTGTTTCAGCACCTCCCCCTCGGCGCCTCTCCTATGGTCAACGTTATGGTTGATTTTTGTGATACGGCACTGACCTGGGGTCCTCATCTCCCGTAGGTTGACGTTGGGCGTTCACTGGGTAACCGAGGAACGCGTTTAGAGAGACTGATTTGGCGATACGTACGTGTTCTGGATCCATGACCGTGGTATAGTGTAGTGGGTGAGTGCTGGTGTAGTGGAAGGTTAGGGTCAGAAAGTGGGGCGAGCGTCATCCCCCCTGTGAACGTCAGCACTGCCGTAGAGTGTGGTTAGTGTCAGCCCCTTGACAGCCTAGTGTGGCTAGGTGTTAGCCCCGTGACCAATCAGCCTGCCGTCCGCTGTGGTTAGTGTCAACCGCGTCAGGGTGAGCCTGCCGTCCAGCTTGTAGTTGACACCATGATAGCGGACCTCCTGGACGTGCTGCTGTCAACCCTAACAACGTCCCTCTTGTGTGTGTAAGTCCCCACGTGAGGCCTCTGTTCCTGCCTGTTTCATCCCCTGGGTATGTGGCGGTGGGTGCCACATGTGGTAGGTAGGCGGGGAAAGTACACCACTGAATGCCACAAGTCGTAGGTAGGGGTGGAGGTGTACACCACTAGGTGCCACAGGTGGTAGGTGGGCCGGGAAGTACACCACTGAGTGCCAAATGGTGTAGGTAGGTGGGGAAGTACACCACTAAGTGTCACATGTGGCACTCTTCTGATCGGGCCAGGCTGTGTAAGGCCGCGGCCATAAACTTACCTGTAACGTTCTTAAATTTCTCGGGTTTTGATTTTTCAGCTTTCATATTGCTCACACTGGCGGTGAGCGTGGTATGCGTTACATATTCTTAGGGTTCCGGCCCCGGATGACAAGGCTGTTCGTTGTGTTTGGTTTGGCAATAGGGAATGATTCTGGGGCGTGGACTGGTGACCATGCCTTTCCGGTGTGCGTGTTTATGACTTGTACGTACCATCCGTCTGTACCCGAGGGCTGTATTTTGTTTTTTCAAGTCGTTCTCGATATTTTTAAGGTAAAATGTTTTTGAGTCATTGCAAGCAGTGAATGACCTTTTGCAAACTGCCTGACCTAACAGTTCGCCTGCCGGCGGAAGGTCTCGTCGGAACGGAACTATTCTGTTCTGGAGACCATAAGTTGGGTTAAAGATTGTTGCTGATGGCCCCCTCCCTCCGTCCGTCCCCCCACTCTGAACTTTAACATTCACAAACTCTAGCCTGTCGCCTGTCGTCATCACGACAACGGTTGGCTTTGAGTTCGGTCAAGTTGAGGTCATTTATTGTCATTATTCCCAGACCTTCCTTATATTTTGTCCCCATTGATTGCGTTTGCTCACGGTGTTGCGTTTTATTCTCCCAATTCAACCGTATCAGGAAGCACTTGAAACCTCTACGTGTATTGAAACAGCATGGGTGATTTCATTCGCGTATTGGAAGACTTCTTTGGCGTCCGATCTCAGCGTCGTCCTCAGACATTTTTTAATTCACATTTTCGTATCTATGCATTTCTTATACGACAGCGAGGAGCAGCAATTGTACACATGTGCAGTTATTTTACCGTACTGGCACACCAGAGATCGTGTGGTTTAAAATCGTGTGTCATGTGTTTCATAAATTTTTTTTAAATCCATCCTCGTACTTTACATTGCTTCTCTCACTTCACGCATATCAGGCATTGGTCACGTTGTACTGTAACAGTCACTCAACAGACTCTAACAAAGTGTGCCTATACTGCATCAACTTTGCCTTTGTCCCTGCTTTATTTCTACCACACTCTTAGTGGTCGAGTAAGTAGTTAAAAGACCCGACCTTGCCACCGTCACCCCATACTGCCCCGGGTTGTGTAAATTGTCACGTAATTTACTTCTTCGGACTCGCAATATTTTTCATAACATTAAACAGAAGTTTGCTGCTGATTGTCATTTTATGAAACCCTTCATTTTGGGATGGCGATCAGGCTTAGGCCATACCGCCAGTGAACGTACCACGACGGTACGATTCTCGAGAATACGAGGCGATCCTTATCTATGTGAGCTCTCCGACTCTGACCCACAGGGGGTCAGTCATGTCAGAGGGGTTACGCCGTCATAAAGTACGGGTCGGACTTTCGTGTTCTTGGGTTCTTAACCCCCATGTTCAGTGGGATGATGAGTGGTTGAATCCCTCTGCCTCGCCTGGTGTGCAAACGCAAGCACTGCACCTTCTGACGAAGGGTGGGTCAGCGCTCACCCACCTTAACTGGACTGTTGCTCTACCATCGCTTGGTACAGTGCGACAGGCGGCTCATAAGGTGCTCTCACCGTTGTCATATTGGCTCATCGATTTACATTTGCTGCTTCTACATCGGCATGAAAAAGAGGCCAGAAAAACAATAAAACCACATGTCAGTAAAGACATTCAGGCCCATTTATTTTATACTAACGTCTGTAATAACGTGTGTGACGCTTATTAGGGTTCGCGTCTTATTAAAGTCATAGGTATCTTTGTCAAGTGTTACGTTTTCTTAATATCTTAATGTTTTCCTTCCAGATGCTCTTTCTCCTTTTTTTTTTTTTCCAGTGAGACTAAACTGTAATGTAATTGTTTTAATCTATTGCAGGTGCAATTGCCACGAGGGTTATACTGGGGTGAACTGCGAGAGCCGTTACGTGCCGTGCGAGCCCTCGCCCTGCAACAACGGAGGCACCTGCAAGCCAAGGGACTCCCTGAATTACGAGTGCCAGTGCCCCACAGGTACCGTAACCCCCACCCAGCCAGTTAGTTGTCTCTCTGTCGACCATAACGCGTCCTGCATGCGACGCCTCGCCCCAGGACTGCCTCACTCACGCATGTCTTATTTTTCTTAAACGGGCTTCCGTGGCGTCGTGGTTAACGTTGCTGACCACGATTCGCATGCGCAGGGCCCGCCCCTGGGTTCATATCTCGGTCTCGGCAGTGGCTCGATCCATAGCCAGACCCAGGTGTTCATCCGCCTCACGGGGATGGTTGATAAATGGGTACCGGGCTTCGGCTCGTGCATGTATGGGTGTATATATATATATATATATATATATATATATATATATATATATATATATATATATATAAATACACTTAAGAGAAAGTCCATGGAGCATATATATACAAGGTTAAGAGACGGGGCAACTCTCTCCCCGTAACATACAGATAATGATCACACACACACACACACACACACACACACACACACACATGGAATAACCAGAACGAAGACGTGATGAACGTCGAAGGTTTCCTCTCTCTACACCGCGAAACTTTGGACATCTTTATCTCATCCTGTCTTATCTAGCAACAGCGACCTGACCGTCTCTTTTAAAAGGCAGAAGTTTTCGCTTCCTTCGTAGACTAGATATTTTTCCTCTTATCTATTTTATCTCTTTAACACTTTACTCATTTCGACTAAGGCCTAGCTTCAGTGCGGACTTATTATGTCAGGCAGTAACTAGAGCCGCCATTATGAAAAAAGTACAGTAAGGAGATGTAGAGGAATACGCCTGCAACCAGTTGAAACATCATGGACAGCTACGGTAGTAGTTTCTGAGGAGAGGGGACTGGACGAGTACCTACAATGTTGACAAGACCAGCCATGATGTGCTGGACGCCAACGTAAGTCTACGGACCTCGGCCTTTTTAAAGTGCAAACTTGAGCGCAGAAGGAACAGGGAAGACCGAGGTGTTGTTGCAGAATAACCCTATAAAATCTTCATAAGGTACTGGAATGGGTGAAGGAATTCTGGAACTTGTCTCTGCCGTTGCTGAAGTGACCGGCAATAAGGATGGCCCACTAGTGGTGGCCGATGGAATCAGAGGCTGCTGGCACTTCCAGCCGCAAGGAATATAAGCTAACGAAGACTGTCGCTGGGACAAGGAGGTTAAGGGTGGCCGGATTCTCTTCGGTACTGTAAGGGTCTGGTAACACCCGAGGCCCAGTCTGATCAACACAGGCCCCCTGGGTCTGGCGTAGTCTTGGCCGCAGGTCGAAGGGAGGAGGAGGAGGAGCAGCAGGAGGCGGTCGAGTGGATTACTGGTACGGGCTACGGTACGTCCAGACCGCCGGCTGCGACCCTTGACCTTTTGGCCAGCCTCCACTGCGTCACGACCTCCGCCAAGGGGTCGCACCCCCTTCCCCCCAACCCCTATTTCTTGTTGAGAAAGTGAAACTGTATTGATTCCCGGACGATGGTGTGTGGCGAGGTGGGTGATGCCATGGGCTGGGGCCTGTGTAGAAGTAGGGTAGTGGGGTGGCGAGGCGAGGGCCCCACGTGATGTATGCTGACCGCAGATGAGCGCTAGATGCGATACGGGGCCGGACCGCGCCATAAAAACTGGCTCCATCTCTTATTGTGATGTGACCCCCTCTCCTTCCCGCTAGTTGTTTTTGTCCACGCGATGAATGCTTGCGTGCCTCATGCTAACACACTCCTTCCCCGGCTCCAACGTTCTCAGTCTCTCTTGTCTCTCTCTCTCTCTCGTCGTAAGTCGGTAGTTATTCTCTCTCAAGTCGTAGGTCACTCATAGGTAAGTTTTCCCTCTATCTCTCTCTCTTTCTCTTTCGTCGTAGGTAGGTAAGTCTCTCTCTCTCTCTCTCTCTCTCTCTCTCTCTCTCTCTCTCTCTGTTTCGTATATGGTCATCTTTCACTGTATTTTTACAAGCGAGTGACGTAAAGGATTTACATAAGCCTCAGCCCTTTTAACTCTCACTTGACCTTCTCATCTTGCCATTCTTTGGATGTACATACATCACGCCTGTCTCTCTCTCTCTCTCTCTCTCTCTCTCTCTCTCTCTCTCTCTCTCATTTCCTCATTCTCGTGTTCCCTCTGGTCTCTCGCTTCTCTCTGTTCCCATGCCTCGCATTCATGTTTACATCATGAAGTGGAATGGAGTCGTGTAATGTTTTGCAGGGGTGTCTCTGTACACCTATGTGATAACTGTTTGTGTGTTACGGGGAGAGAGTTTGACAGCTCGTGTTGCCTCGTCTCTTGACCTTGCGAATATGTACCATTTCTGTACTGTTGTGTACACACACACACACCATATCTGAGGGGGGAAGGATGAACACCTGGGTTGGCTATGAGCCGACTACCGTGCCCAGGATTCGAACCCATGCGAGCCCGTGCTGAATGAGTAAGGCTACATCACGGAGGCCCGTATGTAATAAATATTTGTGATTACTATTTCTACATTACGGTAATATATATATATATATATATATATATATATATATATATATATATATATATATATATGAAGTATCATTTTGCGTTTGCTACCTCTGACATGCTTAAAATCATTTGTTCTTTAGTACTTTTGACGTTATGGTCTACTTTCTATGATAATGTGTTTTCGCGGCGCAAAGTGAATATTCTTTCTTTGTGTTGCACAACAGGGCAGATGATTACCAAAATAAAATCCGTTGGAGAAATCTCAAGGCAAATGGAAATAGTGTAACATGGGAAGAATTACGATTATTATTATAATTAGATGATTGAAAACTATCCTAAGGGACAAACTTTTAAAGGTGAAAGAAAACAACAACAACAGAAAATGGGTAGATAGTGCTCCGCTGGGACCACGTTTTCCTTTACACGGATTGGCGTACGAGTCTTGTGTTGCACACCTGGAGCTACGGAGCGGAGTCCTTTCACGCCTCAGGAGCCCCCATTATGCGGGGGAAAAGTCGCTGCAGGTGAAAAATCTCACCGAAAACAAGTAATACCATAAAAAAAACTCCCGAGACTGGGGCAGAGAACGCGGCACAATATAAACAAGAAGTGGGAGATTGAAGGCGTCTTTAAATGGCCGGGGCATCGCGGGCAGGGTCATTTAAACTTAGGGAACCATTAGGGTAAAGACAAGAAAACTTTTTAGTGTGTGTCAACAGATTTTCTCTCTCTCTCTCTCTCTCTCTCTCTCTCTCTCTTTTTTTTTTTTTTTTTTTTTGGGGGGGGGGGGGGTGAGGGGTGTTTGAGGAACTAAAAAGGACCCTTTCGTTAAACGTTCAACATTTCGCTTACTGTATTATGACTGTACAGTAACATCAGTACAAGGATTAACGCGCTTAGGTTATATCTTATAGCATTGCAGTATAAATCGAAATATAGAAAGGATCATGAAAGGGAAAGGGTAGGGACATATGTGTAAGGCAAAATATTTTGTTTTATCGTCAGAGATTTTGACCTGGCTAGAGACGTTGTGGTGTACTTACAGTCAACACAACTTCATAGGGTGCTATGGCCTTCGTTGGAGCACTCTCCTTAGCAAGTTCTCCCTCGCTGTTGTCTCAGTGATTGTCTCGCACCCTCGGGGACCCCTCTGTCTCGCGTTCGATGTCTCGCATTCATCACTGTCTGCGGCCCCCGTTCCTCTCTCATCCCTGTGTCTTTCAATATACACAGGCTTTCCCTCCCTCACTCGTGGCTCTCTACGTCCTCTTGCTCTCCGTACCTGTTTCCCATCGTCCTCCTTCCCCTGTAACACTTGCCCTGCCCTGCCATCCCTGACGCTAGCCCCTCGTCTCTCCCTCCCCACAACCACTGCCAGCCTCGTGCACCTGCTCCCAAACCCAGTTCTCTCCCCGTTCGCCTCCCCTCCGCCGCCATTTTGCCCAATGCCACCTCCCCGGGGTTATCCACGCCTCTTCCGTGAGTTTTCCTCGAACCTCCGTCTACTTCGCTTTCGTCTTTTGTCTTCTCCTCTTTCCCCCATGAGTTGTTTCTGCCTGTCCCCTGCGTTGCATCCTTGGCGCCAGCCCCTGTTCCTCTGCCGTGCCTGTCCCCCTTGCCTGGCCTTGTGTTGCATCCCTGGCCCGTGTGGTTGTGGCGGGGCGCGGCTGACGGAGGGTGTGAGAGCGTTCCCACGATGCGCTCCCCATCACCCTTCCATCCCCCGTCATACCCACACGCTGCTATCTGCTCTGTAACAACAATCCGCTCCCCCAACACCCAGTCACACCTACCTCTGTCAGGATCGGCAGGGGTTGGTGACAGGTTGCTCATCTGACTTGCCCCCTGGCTCGTCGACCAGCTGACGCCAGCATCACACCACTGGTGACATACATGGTGTGGGACGGTCCACAGCTGTACCACTACGGTGGTGGGCAACACACCTGATGTGGAGCGGTCCACTATAATACCATTACTGTGGAGAGCCACACACTTGGTGTAGAATGATCCACACTGGAGCCATTGCTGTGGAATGGCCACACACACCCGGTGTGGTACGGTCTACACCTGCACCATCACTGTGGTGGGCCGGTCTATATCAGCGCCGCTATGCTGTGTTGGGCCACACACCTGGTGTTTGTGGCCGATCTGGCCCATGTGGCGATCTACATATGCCGTTTGCTGTTGAGGGTCTATCATAAATACAAGGTGGGGAACCGTCTCTCTCGCAGGATGGCCCCTGACTTCGGTGTTGGGGATGTATTTTCAAATGTTTATTCTCTCTCATCACACAGGGTTCACCGGTCGCAACTGTGAGGTGAACATCGACGATTGCCACAGTAACAAGTGCCAGAACGGCGCCACCTGCGTGGACGGGGTCAACACGTACACCTGTGCATGTCCTCCGACCTTCACAGGCCCCTTCTGCTCTGAGGACGTGGACGAGTGTGCCGTCAGACCGACCATATGTAAGGTAAAGCACCATCCATCCATCCATCCATGCCCAAAACAATGCTTGGGGATTGGTTGTCGATGCCTTAGCGTAGTGTTACATCTTGACTTGTGGATGGTGCGATGGTAAATGTTACAGGGGGTTGTTGCCCTCCTCTACCCTGGATAGTGCATGAACGTGTGTCATTTTTTTTTTGTTTGGACCAGAATGGAGCGACGTGCACCAACACCCACGGAGGATTCTCCTGCATCTGCGTCAACGGGTGGACGGGAGACGACTGCTCCGAGAATATCGACGACTGCACGGCGGCGGCGTGCTTCAACGGCGCCACCTGCATAGACCGCGTGGGATCCTTCCTGTGCCAGTGCACGCCAGGCAAGGTAAGGGAGACTCGTCACTCTTCCCCTCGCCCATTGGGCACCAGGCATTTCTCATTTATTTCCCTGGGAAATAAATGTGTAATGGGAAACATCTGCGGCCAGGGGAAGAAGAACAAGTATTAATAATATTGATGGCAGAGATGCGTTTTTGATTGGTACCTTTATATCAAGTTGTTATAACGACGGGCGAGCCCAGGTACAGCTTGGACCCCTCACAGGCCTCTCCTTAATCAACAGTACTTTACTCAACATCAGCAACAATAATGCAGGTGTTATAGAAAATGAGCGGTTGCAACCTTAGTGGTATCGTAGACTTGGAGATTACTTGGCAAGCAGGGCAGTAAGGGAACTCTGCCGCTGACCTTCCCTGACGAAGGTGATCGTTGGTTCCTCCACCATGATGTCCAGGAAGGGCAGCTTTAAGATGGCCCCCTTTCTCTGTCCCACCCACTGACCATCTCGTGTGTTTAACACGGGTAAACGGTGGGAATGTCACTTGGAACAGGAATTTACTTTTAAGCAACCAGAACCTAACCTAACATCAGTATTTCTAGGAAGATTGTTTTGACTTATAGGGAAATCGAACCTGCGGCCAGTTGTTAAAGGGGAAGTAGGTCAAGGCACTGCCAAGTTGTTAAAGGTGAAGTAGGTGTCAGCATGAACTTGTCATAAGGGTTTTGGCACTACGTGATGCCAAAGGAAAAAAAGGTAGGCACTGCCACATGTTAAAGGAAGGTGATGTGTATGCACTGCCAGGTGTCGAGAGGAATGTGTAGTCACTGTTAGGTGTTAAGAGGAAGGTGTAGGCACTGCTGGGTGTTCAGATGTAAGGAGGCGAAGGCACTGCCAGGCGTTTAGGGAGAGTGTGAAGGGTGGAAATTATAGTATAGTCAGACGCGTGCACAGGTAACGATGATTGACATTTGACCTCCGTACGATACAGACTGGGCTGCTGTGTCACCTAGACGACGCGTGCGCCAGCAACCCATGCCATCCCGGCTCCATGTGCGACACCTCCCCCATCGACGGCGGATACATCTGCACCTGTCCGCCGGGCTACAAGGGCGTCGACTGCACGCAGGACATCGACGAGTGCCAGGAGGGCCTTCCCTGCGAGCACAATGGCACTTGTGTCAACACGCCGGGGTCATTCAGGTTGGTTCCTACTCACTCACTCACTGCACGTGCTCAGGTAGCCTCATTGACTCATCAACCCTCATGACTTATCGCAGTACGACCCTTGGTGAGGTTGGCCCCATCCCTTGACCTGACCCGTTAGTGTCAGGCCGCCGTAACCAAAAGGGGTCTGCCTGCGTACCGTCGTGCTCAGAAGTCATACATTTCTTCTTTCAAGAGTTTGATTAACGTTATATCCACTTTGATAGTAGACCCAACTCAGGATTATTTATTTATTTATCTATTTTTGTGACAGGTGTGACTGCTCGAAGGGCTTCACTGGCCCGCGGTGCGAGATCAACATCAACGAGTGCGAGAGTAACCCGTGCCACAACCAGGGCACCTGTCTGGACGAGCGAGGCGCCTTCCGCTGCGTGTGTATGCCAGGTAAGTTCAACTCCGCCCAGCTACCAATCCCTCACCACCACCACCATCACCTCTCCAAGGTAGACACACCTGTGTGCTTACATCGCACTCCAGCTCTTCGTCAACTTCCCTCAGTATTTCATACAAGTCGAGTTGATTTAGTTGCGGGTGGGTAAACGAACCAGATTTCTCATTTTGTTGCTTCCTCACTTGAGAACAGAAATAATTGAATCTATACCCGAGTCCGGAGAGAAGTTAGAGAATCACTCATCAGTTTATGCCTCACACTTTCCTTCACAAGTGACGGTACCTGATAATGAGTGTGGGTTTACCCGAGCGGTGACCGGACACAGCAGGTAAGACAACTTACATAAGGAGAGGGGAAGGCTTGGCCTGCCCTCCATCACCGTAGTACCCGCGAGCCAGCCCAGCGTAAGGCCTCTCTTACCACCAGTGATGAATGGCATCACTGCCTCCTAGTGACCTAGAGTGTCTTGGTGGAATGACCCACTGGCGAAGTGCGTCTGATCCTTGACCCTCTCCCGTAGTCTTTTCAAGCCATAGGATACGACGAGAGCGAATCGGGAGAGTCTGCGTAACATCTGGAGACTGGGAGCTAAAGACTCCGTCCTCATCCTTATCATGAAGTGGGTTGAAGTGAGGAGGCGTCTCTCAGTACGTACATGGTAACCATCCTCCCCCCTCCGTCCCACATCCTCCTCACACACGCCTCGGGCCTAGCCAATTATTCGTCACTTAACTCGCGCCCCGCTAGCATTGGAGGCCAGTCAGGAGCCAGGCAGACTCCGCTTTTAAGTTTTGATTGGTCGGAAGCTTGAACACTGTTGTTTAGATAGCATCGCGAATACTGGGCTGGCCATGTGAATGCATGTTTACACGGACGTGAAATATGATTAGTCACAGGCAGAGGCCAGGGGGTCGCACGGTGAAGATTCACAGCGTGTAATGGACCATGCCGGGAGCATGTACCCTCCACTGGCGTTATACTGAGCAGGATTTTTTATTGGACCTCGAAGTTCTGCCGAATCAAGATGTTAGATTTTTTTTCATTTTTTTCCTTCAACGTGGATTTGATGTTCTGTATAACTGTTTGTGACTGATAAGCATTATTATTATTATTATTATTATTATTATTATTATTATTATTATTATTGTCACTACTACTACCAGTTCTTCTGTTGCCTTTTATACTTAATGCACACAATGGCCTTCAGACATTTGTACGTGTGGACTCTTGAGAATATGTGTGCATTGGTCATTTCGAGAGGACGCATTACATGCACAGAGCACAACAAAGGATGTCGTTTGGATTTTCGCAGTGGTGAGAGTAAAAAGACTCCCCTTGTTGCTTACGTGTGTTGTGGATGGTGGGGATAGCTGCGCGGGCTGAGGATCGCGCGGAGGGCTGGGTGGGTGATGAGCCATGTTGTTACTGCCAGTTAGGCGGGGCAAGTCGTGACTACCCTCCTCACCACACCTCTCCCTTGTCCGCCTCTCCCAACACTTCTCTCGTTTTCTCATTTTCCTGCAGCGCTCTCTCGCCAGTACAGACAGTGTGGTATATTACACTGATGTGGCTTCTTAAAATCTGCTGTTTTTTTCTAAAGTCTTGGTGACGATTTCTCATCTCGTGAGTGGTACAGGATGTGCGTACGTTCAGGTGGGGTTGAGGAGCGCCGCAGCTCGGGATTAGGGTAGCCGCCCCAGCGTGGGGTTGGAGCAGCAACCACCCCCGGCGGCATATGGTAAGAGGTCACCCCAGCTCTTGGAAAGGGGGTCAGCCATGCATGGGGGTGAGGGGAGGGACACCTTAGAACCCCAACACTTTGTGACTGGCTGCAGTGAGGGTGGAACCTTACCCTTGTGTTGAGACTCACTAGCACTCTCTCTCTCTCTGTCTGTCTGTCTGCCTGCCTGCTTGGAGTGAAAGGACACCCCAGCACGTGATGAGGCTGCAACCCCAGTACGTGACAGTGCCTCACCCCCAGGATGCTCCACCCTGCACGTGTTGAGGTGGCTCTGCCTCACGATCATGAGGGCACACCCAAGCATCTGCTCAGGGCCGCCAGAACATGATCTTCACCTCAGCCAGTTGCCAAACTCCGTCCCATCACGTTTTGAAATCGCCACATGAAGTGGTGAAGGGCCGTCACAACGTGTGATGGGAAGTAAACCCATCATTTGATTGGACGTGGTGAGGGAACATCCTGGGGTCCAGACGAGAGCTCTTTTTGACACGTGATGATAGCACTTCCTTGTGCCTATGGGGGGCCTGGCACTTCCTTGTGCCTATGGGGGGCTTAGTGTGACAGATAATGACACCCCTTAGCACCTAGTGAGGGACCATGAGTGACACATGGTAATGGCATACCCTAGCGCCAAGTGAGGCCTTAGTCAGACACACGATGACGCACCCTAGCACCTAGCAGGGGCCCAGTACGACACGTGTTGATGGGGCACCTAAGCCTCTAGTAAGGACCTACCATATAACTCAATGCTAGAGGCTTGCCCTATTGCCTGAGAGGAGAGAGTTCAGCCACTTGTTTCGTCACGGGGGACCAGTCAGCGCCCGATGAGGGCTGAACTAAGTTTGTGGTGGATACTCCACCCGTCTTTCCATGGTTGCATGATAGGAGCATGTTTTGAGGCTACACTGCATTTGTAAAGACCCGTATGTGGCTCGATCCTTCAGCATGCAAGGGGACCGACCACCCTAGCTTTTGTAAAGCTCCACTCACGCGTGTTAAGGCCCCACCCCAGCATGAGGTGATGCTCCGCCACAAAATACGGAGAGGTCCCTCTCTAACGCAGGGAACAAACGGTTAACCACGTTTACCCCTGGAAAGGCTTGGCCAACTCCCAGGGGTTCCCATTTTTAAGCAGTACCCGCCTGTATCTTTTTGTGTGGATTTACCTCGTGTTCTGTGCTCATGAGTGACCGCCAGAACGGGTTTCCTTTGACACCAAAACGAACGACGGAAGTCACCATTTTGTTAAACTGTGCCCTGTTTTAAGTATATATCGAGGCCACAACAGGCTTTGGGCTTTTCCCCACGGCTGTCAGAATAAATACAACGCTTTCCCCGAGGAAACATATGTATGGGAACTGCAGATATCTGTTTGCCCCCCACCTTATATACGGATAGAGGAGGGCCACTAGATCAGCATCCTTTTACCTTCCAGGATTACATTCGTATATCATTGCAATATATGTCAAACCTCTATATCTTTCTGCTTGCGCTGGAGCAGTTGGCTGGCGGGCCAAAGGCTGTCCCTCTTATTTGACTGAAAATTTTTAAGCTGACAGACTTAGATATCCGCTTACAGTAGGAGAGGAAATGCATTTTCTTCTTCTTCTTCTTCTTCTTTTACCACACCCTCGAAATATGTTGAGGGTCCACATCATGTCACGGTCACGAAACATGGGCTTATGGCGAGGAGGCGACAACCCAGGGGGCGTGGTTTAGAGCCAGCGTAGCCCGTGATTAGGGGCTATTCCATCTTGCGGCGCAGAAAGATTCGAACGCCTTTTGAGACGACGCCAGAGCACGCTAGAAGGGTGTGGGTTGGGTAGGGTAGGTTGGGGGGTTTTCCAACAGTGTGTGACAGCACCAACACAGGTCGAGCGGGGTATTGTTACTACTAGTTAGAGAACACCACCTTCATCACCAGGTCAGGGGACATTACAACATATATGCTCGTGGTTTCTAGCGAGGGGCCGGCCGGTCCACTTCCCGGTAAAGTAGAGAAAATGAAGTGTCCCTAAGTGGCATGAAAAGATTGACATTACCTTACTACCATACTCCAGAATGGTCGCCACCATACTCATTTCATGCTCGACACATTTATATCAGGTGTGTTTGTTTGTTGTAATGTAATAGTTTTTAAGTTATATGTGATTTTGATATCGTATCTTTGAATGTAATGTAATAGTTTTTAAGTTATATGTGATTTTGATATCCTATCTTTGAAGGTAATTATTCAGGGTCATCTGCTAAGTACTATTCTGCACTTAGTGTTGGAAATGGATACTTGGTGTGTTTACGGTGTGAAAGCGTAGTGGGAGTATACGTATTTGCAAAGCCATTTTTAAGGATTTCTCTTAAAGCTATACATAAGAATGGTGTGCAATTAGTAATATATTCACGACAGCGTCGATGTGAATGCCTGTAATGTGGGAGCAGCAGTGTGTTGAATAGTAATCAATGAAGATAAGGCTCCCAGAACAATGTAAAAGGCAGTAGGGTCTGTTCTGTAGCCTCCTCTAACTTGGCATTTACACCCTCACCACAGCAACACCTAGGACATGGCTGGCGCACACACAAACACGCCAGGACTCCTGCACGTATTAGTTCCAGCACTCATCTGGCGAGAGGTGAAACTCGACCATGTTGGTATTTCAGCAGTGAATGCCTGACATTCTCATACTGCTAACAGTGGCCACTGAGAAAAAGCGACACGAGGGAAATCATTCAGGCTTGACTAAAAATTTTCAGACGGCTATATATTCTGTAACATCTGGAGACCAAACAGACCTTCGAGTTCCCTCGTTATCTTGTTTGTCACGTCGCTTACCGGGGCATATATTTGTCATACTCTAGTCCCATTTGTATGCCATTAAGGATACACGGTATGAAGGTAGCTGTGAAGAGGCGGTGGGAGTTCACAGTACTGTAGTGCTGGGGTCATACAGGCTGCAGAGCTGTGGGTCGCTGGCAGATGGGGCACCTGCGGGTGGCAGAGCACGCCATCATCCTCCATCCACATACTGAAGGATATATATATATATATATATATATATATATATATATATATATATATATATATAATGTGTGTGTGTGTGTATGTAATCGTGTACATTTGCATGTGAAACTATTTATTTACAACTTTCAAGAGAGCATTTTATATTTTGAAAATTTGATCGTTCAAAGGCGAATGACATGAATTTACATTCGTATAAGAGCATAGAAACTGTGTAAGTTGTGCGCCATCGTACAGAGGGCATCAGGTGGCATATCGCCTCGCGAGATCCTTTGTTCATCCAATAATTGGCGGAACACCACTGGGCCCAGCGCTGTCCTTAGCGAACTGTTCGTATGGTGGAATCACTTCAGTATATTCTTCCTCACCTTCGACTGCACTGTGACCTATAAGATGTCCGCTCATTTCGTTAATGTTTAGGGGGCAAATGAAGCCCCGCATTGGCATCTCCTGGTAGCCCGCGGCCACACTTTCTCAGGCACGCGAATCTAACCTAGAAGCCTGGGACACTAAGGTTCCCCACACCCAGTCAGCTCATCTCATACACACCCTTACCATCTTCACCTCCACGAACCCGCGCAGTACTGCGAGGATGGCAACTTTCGCATTACACTGTAAAGACGTGCTTTTCTCTCTCTCTCTCTCTCTCGCAATGTTTACCGGAACAGTATTGTAGGATGGAGTTTTGGTAGCTTTGAGATTCCATCCCCAGTATTTTACCTACTTCAGAAGCTTGTGGTTACGTAGCGTAAAGAAGCACCTAAGTGCGGCAGTCCAAGACGGGAATATTGAGTTTGCGTCGGTTTACCACATTGCATGCGAAACGCAGGATAAAGAACACTACAGAATAGGAGGCACAAAACTGCGGGTTGATTTTGATATTCAGGAAAAACAAAGGAATGTATGGTTATATATATATATTTTTTCCAGATAAGGTTTTCCATTACTTAATTCATTGCCGATTACGACCTGAAAACGAGTTGATTCATGATCAGAACCTAATATTCTGTGTGTTATTGTGAAATGCCCACTTCTGTTATTAGATGTACTAGTTTGTGTAACACCGCTCTGAATGCAGTAGGTCACAGTTTGAAGTAGCTCATGGTAAAAAATAAAAAACATGAAAAATTAGGAACTGTACAACCTTATCCTTTCACTAGATTGCATTAATGTAGATTTTTTCTTCTATTGGTATTCAGTTTTCTGCATTACAACCCGACAAAAGGAAGTTTTTCTGGGGTCCTGCAGTGTTGGGTTATTTCAACCATCCACAATTTAGCTTCTGCAAGACAATTACAAAACCTGTCGTCTGAATTTATCTAAACTTAGTATATAGTCACCGCGTCCCTGTAGTTGAATGGGGTTGATTTCAGCAATACTTAGCGTGAGTGTTTCCCCAAGGACTTAACAAAGGTTCCCTTTCATTTTGAGGTAAAAAGATCAAAGGTCAAGGTGACTGCCATGCTTGTAGACGATTTCGTGTCTGTATCCTAACTCCAGTTCGACCGGATGGTTTTCTTTTCTTGGGGTAAGGTGGGTTTCTAGTGATTTTAGGATCAGGTCACTGCCTTAATCGTTTGGATTAATGACAGCGCCAAATAATCTTAAACTATCGCCTTTGCCACCACCACCTCTTTTACCCTCCTTTTGCCACTACCAACACCTGTGTCAACCCCATTAGCCACTACTTTTATCTCTCTCTTTGCCACTACTACAACCGCGTCTGCCACCGTCACTACCCCTACCCGTGCTACCACCTCTACCGCTGCCTTTGCCACGACCCCATGCTACCAATTTAACCACTTTTACTCATTTCGCCACCTCCACTACTACCATCACCCGTGCTACTGCCTCTGTCACCACTGTTACTACCAACTTAGCTACTGCCTCTGCGATCATCACTTCTACCACCTCTTCTGCCAGCCCCTCTTCCACCACCTCTCTTACCATCTCATCCAACCCTCCACATCATCCCTACAGTCTAAGAGTTTGGGAAGGCGATGTTTTAGGGTGCCTTGTAGTACTAATGTCAGCTTTTTCATCCATCTGTTCGTCCACAAAATTGTTTTCCCAGGACAGCTGTAAAACCCATACCTGATTTTATTTAGTGTGATGATACTTTGGAGGAAAAGAGGGAACTTTTTTTTTTCATGTTAGCTGGGACGGCACGGTCAGCTCAGGCCTTAATCAAGGCCATCCCATTAATGATATATATATATATATATATATATATATATATATATATATATATATAT
>JAYMFT010103685.1:0-27897 GCA_038088735.1 Panulirus argus
TGTCATGTGTAATGCACCGAAACCACAGCTCCCTATCCACATCCAGGCCCCACAGACCTTTCCATGGTTTACCCCTGACGTTTCACATGCCCTGGTTCAGTCCATTGATAGTCAAGCACATCGACCCCAGTATATCACATCACTCCAATTCACTCTATTCTGTGCATGCCTTTCACCCTCCTGCATGTTCAGGCCCTAATTGCTCAAAATAATTTTTACTCCATCCTTCGACCTTCAGTTTGGTCTCCCACTTCTCCCTGTTCCCTCCACCTCTGACACATATTTCCTCTTTGTCAACCTTTCCTCACACATTCTCTCCATACATCCAACTATTTCAACACACCCTCTTCTGCTCACTCAACCACACTTATTATTACCACACATATCTCTTACCCTTTCATTACTTAATGAATCAAACCATCTCACGCCACATATTGTCCTTAAATGTTTGATTTCCATCACATCCTCACTCCTCCATACAACCCTGTCTATAGCCCATGTCTCGCAACCATATGATATTGTTGGAACTACTGCTCCTTCAAACATACCCATTTTTGCTTTCCAAGATAAAGTTCTCTCTTTCCACACATTCTTCATAGTTCCCAGAACTTTTGCCCCCTCCCCCACCCTATGACTCTCTTTCGCTTCCATGGTTCCATTCTTTCGCTTCCATGGTTCCATTCGCTGCAAGTCCACTCCCAGATGTCTCTACTCTTCACTTCCTCCAATTTTTCTCCAATCAGTCTTGCATCCCAACTGACTTGTCCCTGAACCCTGCTGAACCTAATGACCTTGCTTTTATTCACATTTACACTCAACTTTCTCCTTTCACACACTTTTCCAAGCTCATCAAATAAGCTACCAGTGCTCTATCATCAGCGAACAACAATTGACTCACTTCCCAGGCCCTCTCATCCCCAACACACTGCATACTTGCCCCTCTCTCCAAAAATCTTGCATTTACCTCCCTAACCACCCCATCCATAAACAAACTAAACAACCATGGTGACATCACACACCCCTGCCGCAGACTGAACTTCACTAGGAACTAATCACTCTCCTCTCTTCCTACTTGTACACATGCCTTACACCCTTGATAAAAACCTCTCACTGCTTCTAGCAGCTTACCTCCCACACCATATATTCTCAAGACCTTCCAAAAAGCATCTCTATCAACCTATCACATGCCTTCTCCAGATCTATAAATGCTACATCTAATTTTTTTAAGTATTTTTCACATATATTCTTCAAAGTAAACATCTGATCCACACCTGTTTTTCTAAGTATTTCTCATATATATTCTTCAAAGTAAACATCTGATCCACACATCCTTTACCACTTCTAAAACTACACTGTTCCTCAACACTCTGATGCTCTGTAAATGCTTTCATCTTCTCAATGAATAACCTCCCATACAATTTTCCATGAATACTCAACAAACTTATGCCTCTGTAGTCTGAACACTCACCTTTATCCCCTTTGCCTTTGTACAATGGCACTATACATGCATTCCACCAATCCTTAGGCACTTCACCATGATCCATACATACACTGAATATCCTTACTAACCAGTCAACAACAGTCACCCCCTTTTTTAATAAATTCAACTGCAATACTAACCAATCCCACTGTCTTGCCAGATTTTATCTTCCACAAGGCTTTCACCACCTCCTCTCTTCACCAAACCACTCTCCCTGATTCTCTCACTTCACACACCACCAGACCAAAACACCCTACATCTGCAAATCTATCTACAAACAATTCAACAAACATTCAAAATACTCACTCCATCTCCTCCTCACTTCATCACTACCTGTTAACTATTCCCCCCTCGCCCCCTTCACCGATGTTCCCATTTGTTCTCTTGTCTTACGCATGTTATTTACCTCCTTTCAAATCATCTTTTTATTCTCCAAAAGTTTAATGATACTCTCTCGCCTAACTCTCATTTGCCCTCTTTTTCAACCCTTGCACCTTCCTCTTGACCTACTGCTACTTTCTCTCATACATCTCCCAGTCATTTGCACTTCTTCCTTGTATTGTCCAAATGCCTCTTTTCTCTTTCATTAACAACTTTACTTCACCATCCCACCACTCACTACCCTTTCTAATCTGCCAACCTCCCACTTTTCTCATGTCACATGCATCTCTTGTACATGCCATCACTGCTTCCCGAAATACATCCCATTCCTCACCCACTCCCCTCATGTCATTTGCTCTCACCTTGTATTTCAATTTCTAAAAGAGGAAACAGAAAAAGGAGTCAAGCAAGGTATTTGATTACTTAGTATTCAAAGTCATTTCCCTATTAGGGGCGATCACAGCCTAGCCGTAGTGCTTACGCCTACCATGCTAAGGTCCCGGGTTTGAGCCTGGCTGTTCGAGCTTTGTGTGTTCTATGAACTGTGCTTTCACATGCACTATATTCATGTTCATATACCTCCGAGTTTGTACAGTTAGGTTTGTAAAATGCTATCTGCTGGTTGTGTGAGCCCGATGGGACTTTACTGGTCTAGACCCCGTTGCTCACCTATGTGAGACAAAGGGCATTCAATTACTTAGTATTCGAATAGTCTTTTCCCTATTTGGGGCAATCATAGCCTACCTGCAGCGCTCCCACCTACACCGCTAAGGTCCCGGGTTTGAGCCTGGCTATTCAAGGTATGTTTGAAGGAATAGTAGTTCCAACAATATTATATGGTTGCAAGGTATGGGCTATAGACAGGGTTATATCTTGTATTTGCTGATAACCACAAGGAAAATGAAACATTCTAAGTTCGCAAGTGCACTTTCGTGTAATGATCACATTGTCAGAGGAGATACAAGAATGAGATTGAAGATGCAGAACAGTCAGTTGATATACACGGAAGAGACATAGTTAACATGCAATTGGTAAATAAGTGCTACTGGATGGTGGTGTTCGGGTCTGGCATCATGCCTATCATAAAATCTTATTATGTAGACAGGAAAGGGAACTGTTTACAAATTTTGCCTTCGACAAAGCCATCCAGTTTGTATGGACCTTCACTAATAGTAATGTTACAATTCTTTGTGAATCTAAAAATAGAAGATTCAATGATGTTTCTCATGGTAAAGAATTAACAGTTAATAAATGAATTAGCTTTATTCCAGTCAATACAATGGTCATAATTTTCAACATTGTTAAACAAAGCATTTGATTCTTGTCCTGTCCTTATACTATATTCACGCTGCTTAAGTCTAACATAAAGATCCTTACCAGTCTGCTCAACATAAAAAATAATACAGCTTTTACAAGGGATTCTGTAAACAAGGCCCTCAGAATTTTCTGGCAAGTTTGTTATTACGATATTCATTATAGTATTGTTATTGCTGAAGGCTACATTTACATTAAAGGATTTAAGCAACCTGGGAAGAAAAGTAAAATTATCACTAAGAGGGAGAATAAAAAGACTCTTGGTATCAAGGGGAGGTTTGGGTTTAACTCCAAAAAAGGATTTCTTTGCCAACTTAAAGAGATTTATCAATGAAAGATCTAAGGTACTTTAATTCGCATCCAATAGAATATATCTTCTCAAACTCATCATCAATAAATTCCGGAATGCATACGTGTAATGCCCTAGGGAACATCGACTCAAATGTCGATAATTTAACTCTGTCATGTTGAGATGAATAATAATGAATATAAGAACAAACATTTGGAAGCAGGGGGCTGGAAATCTTCCCCTCCTGTTTTCACTTTCCCAAAAGAAGGAACAGAGATGGGGGCCAAGTGAGGATTTTTTCCTCTAAGGCTCAGTCCTCTGTTCTTAACGTTACCTCGCTAATGCGGGAAATGGAGAATATGTATGAAAAAAAAAAGAATAAATATTGGTGGGTTTTCTATATATGCTAAACTTAAACATGTTTCTATCCCTATGGATCATGAAATCTAAAAATGGTAACAAAATTATATTAAATTTCCACAGTAAAGTTGATAGAAAGTACTAAATTGTTTCTTGGAAACCCCACATTATGGGAATAGCTAAGGCTGCCTCTAAGAAAATGGGTGTCCTGTTTAGATGTTGTAACTTTTTTTCTTCTGAACAGTTGCTCCATTTATACAAAAGATTGATTTGTCCTTGTATGGAGTGCTGCTCCCACTTTTGGAGTGGTTCTAGCTCTGATTCCTTACTTGACAGAGTTGAGTCGAAAGCGATTCAACTTATAAACAATCCCAGGCTAACTTCCAAACTTGACCCCCTTGCCCTACGCCACAATGTTGGTTCACTTTCCCTCTTCTGTAGGTATTACTTTGGCTTTTGCTCCGAGAGCTGGCTGCTTGTGTGCCTCCACCACTAGTTAGATCATGGAATACTTAGCAAGCTGTTGCGTCACATGATTATTGTGTGGCCATTGGCAACTCAAGGGTGTGCCATTTTGATAACTGCTTCTTTTCCTACACATCAAAGCTTTGGAACTCCATACCTTTTCAAAGTCTTTTCCAATAACTATGACCTGGCTCATTTCAAGAGATAGGTTTTTCACTTTCTCAAAGATTTATAAATGCCTTCCCCAGTCTTTTTTTTTTTTCCCCTTTCTCAATTGTCTTTATATTTCAATTATGGCCTGGCCTTGATTTGGACTTTTGGCTGTGACTGGAGCCTTCAACATAAAAAAAAAAAAAAATTACTCAGACATTTAATTTTCAACACATCCACCATTTTCCTTTACCTTGTGCATCCATTTGAAACCCTCCTAACCACCTGACTCCTCTTCCTCTAATTGCTGTAATCACACCTATCATCAGTATCCATACTCCTAAAAACTGATCCACATCAGTCAACCAAAATATCCCACTCTCACCCACTGAGCATGGCCTTAGACCCAATCACTATATCACTACACTGTACACAGACCTCACACAAAACATCATAAATGGCTTCAACCAACTACAGCTTCCTTTTGCACAGTACTAGTTGCAGTAGATATCAACAAAGCATTCAACACTGTCTATGGATGCACTTTCACACAAAAGATACTTGATACCACCCTCCACAAAATATATGTAACCAACTTTATAGCTGGCTGCCAAACCAGAGTCATTCATAAAGGCTTCACTTCCAAAATCCTCAAGCTCTGTGGTGGGATTCCCTAAGAAGCAGTGCCCTCAAATTTCTTCAATATCTTCCTTATTGCCATCATCCTCTGAACCCTGGAGAGACATGAATCGATCCTGTACCCTCCCATAACCTTGAATGATTATCCACTTCCACTCATCAAAATTCCAACCATACTAGGAAGTGCATGTGACAGACACATGACATTCACTTTCCACACCACAAATATCAACACAAAGACCATGAACAAACTAAATGCCCCAAACATGAGCTGTTGCCAGTTTTGGATACGAAAAAATCCTCTTAGTATTTTCTACAGATGGATCATCACCTACCTGGTCATCAAGAGCGAATATAACAGAGCTGAAGACCACACAAGACAGATCACTCAGAACAATCACTGGGTATTTAACAACCTCTGTCATTCAACACCAGAACAAGAAAAAATATTCTTCCTTCACAATTTGACTTCAGTGTGCATAGCATTCAGTTCTTTGCAACAACATTAGACCTCTTTCATCCAAACCACTCTCTGACCAACCACCTGCTTCTCACTTCAACAGCCTTCTTGAAGATGCCCTCTCCTCTAGCAAACACAGCATTGATTTAGAATATACACATTGTAATGACTTAGCAAGCACTCAACAAGCATCCTCCCACCCAGTCTTATACTTCACTCCACCCATCTGAAACTACACTTTCTCATCTGCATTCTGGACACCACCCACATCTTCAACATTAAAAGCACTGATTTAACATATCATAAGTCCCCCTTTTGCCCAAGGTTTAACATCAATTGTGAAGACACTGAACACTTACTGTCAATGGTCTTGCTTTCACCTGACATATATTATCACCATGGTTACTAGCTTGTTTGTGGTTTCCAACCATAGGAGGATAACACAAGGAATGGACAAATGATAGCCACATTGGCTCTCATTTGCTGTTTAGCTGTCATGTATGATGCATCAAAACTAGAGCCTCACACCCACAACCAAGCTCCCAAAATATCCCATAGTTTTCCCTGACCACATCATATGCCTTAAATCAGCCATTGAATCATGGTACCTCTTGTTTATGACACTGATTCAATTCTTTCTATCCCATGCATACCTTTCACTTTCTTGTGCCTTCAGGCCATAATAATGCAAAACCTCTTTCATTCAATTCCCCCAACTTCTTGGTCTTCTCTCTCTCCCTTGCTCCTTTCACTCCTAATGCAGAGATCCTCTTAGTCTTTCTTTCCATCTCCATATATTGAAACCATTTTAGCACACCCTGCACAACTGTCTGAGTTAGATTGCATCTGTTACCATATTTTACTCTTACGCTCTCACTTCTTACATAATCGCACCACCTTACACCACTTGTCATCAGGCAGATATTTGCTCCAGAAATATGTAGTTCTAAGTCATAGAACATGTTTAAAGATAATTGTCCCCACACAGAAAATTACATGGGTTATAGAGAGATACCTTTGCCCCTCTTGAAAAATTATTAGTGGGGCACTTCCACCTCTTGCTCCTCAAATTTCTATGCAGTTGCCAGTGTGGTGGCAAGTGGGATGACGATGTCATTGCCAAGCGGAGGTAAATAATTTGCGAGGGGTGGACCTGGACCAAGCTGTAGGGCACAACTGCTGGGTAGGTGTTTAGAAGTGAGAAGTAATAACCTCACCAAAAGGCATGGGATTAGAGGTTCCTAACCCCTAGAGATCTTAGAGATTCTTTGAAAGTTCAAGGGACACTGCCCTGGAGAAAAACTCTTGTCCATTTTTCACAATTCACCATTTTCTCTGCAGTCGTATCAAATTAAAGAGACAGTTGCTCCTTGCCAGTTACAATGTGAACAACTACCTTGTGAGAGTAACTGAGTTAATCTTGGGCATTTTACCCCGTAAAAGTGAAATTCTTGTTTGTATGAGTCATTATTAGCCATTTTTCCCTGGATAGTATGACTTCCCATATCTTAACAGCATTTTCTACCTTGCTGTTAAGTAGGTCTCTGGCAAATGCTTCTAAATATGCAGTGTTGTTCAAGAAAATAAAGATCATGTGAAAACATTTTTTTTATTTCATTATTTCCTGCATATACTTTCAGGTTGTAACAAGTGATATCGCAAATAAGGCCCAGATTCATGGTGTGGGGTTTGATGCTACATGTTCACTAGTAGTGCTGGACAAGGATCTCAAACCTGTTACTGTCAGTCCTGCTACTGGTAAGACAATTTAAGAAGACAGAACATTAATGTTTAAGGAGAAAAGTTCTTTATTATATATCTGTTGTAATGTTAACAAATCCGTAATCAGCATAGTTGGTATTAAAGCTGTCCCTCCGCCAACCTGTTTCTTTATGTTTTCATGATCCTCATTCCCTCCTGCTCACTCTTTGCAATATCAGCTTGTAGTGTCAACTTGGGTATCATCACTTTCTCGAAGCACCATCATTCCTTTCATACACTGATAGCTTTCTAAGTTCAAGCAGGAGACAGCAGTGTCTGACATGTCTCAAAGTACTTGTACAGGTTTTTACCAGATGTCTTAGTGTATGAAGCTATGTCTCCTATACTGGCATTGCAAAGGAGTTTAGTTTTGAAAGTATATGGACAAAATTATCTTTTTTGTATTGTTTTAAATGTAAATATTATATACTAATAGCTAAATTTTACATCTGACCACAATACTCTTTTGTTACTGCAGCTGACTCTATTCCTATCAAGTTACAAAGAGAATTTTTAGATCACAAAAGAAAGAGCAAAATGGGTGATGAAAGCAGAGGAGGATGTATAGGGAATCTTTAATAACAGAGAGAGATTGTATCTTCTGAATATATTAAATCAAACTGAAATAAATAATACTTTAATTTTCAGGAGAAGATCGTTTCAATGTAGTAATGTGGATGGATCACAGAGCAAAGGAGCAAGCAGACTTTATAAATTCTCATAATTACAAGTGAGTAGAATATGAGCCTTTTTTTTTTTTTTAATCATGATGTTCCTCATCCCCTTCCAGTTCATGATAACTGATAGAAATCTTGCATGTTCTCTGAATGCAAATATTATACAGGTATGAGATCCCCTATTCAGTAAGCTTGGGACCTTGGGGTTTTTGGATTTTTAAATTCTCAGCTTTTTTCTCTATGGTCTGTGCTGTGAACACTGAGATATTACTTGGGGAATATAAGGATCAGGCTCATTCCTACCCTCTTATGATGGAGAGAAATCTTCACATTTGCTGACCCTTTTTGGTCAGTCCTCATATCATTGAAGCCTTCTGCTCATTAAACAGGTTCACTTCCAACCAATTAGTGACCACTACCAAGTTGGCATTACTGACCCACTTGCTCTTGGCAATTTGGTGCTTACAGTACTTTGGGACTGCATCACAGACACTAGTATCATCATCATCTATTGATGTAAGCTGCCTTTTAATGGATCAAATTCCTTTTCTGTTATTTTATTTTGTTTTATTTTTACTTACTCAAGGCCCTCTCTCAAAGAACTCTGTTGTTAACTAAGATTTCTTTCCAGAGGCTCCTGCAGCCCAAGGCTGTACACCTTTGAGTTATTAGAAAATGTTAATTCCTTTAGAGTGAGAAGTTCTTTACCAGGCTGTACTCCCAGTGATACAGCCACACCAAAGGTGATTTTTTCACTTGCAGAGTAACCCCTTGCAAGTGGAGTCCAATAACACCTATCATTTTCTTTCATTTGTCTATTTTATTGAGTTTGTTTTTTGTATGATTAGATGTGAGATGAAATTTTTTGTATACACATTTATTTATGTGAGCAAACGTGGCCTTTTTCCATTTGTCCCTGGAGATGCCTCACTAATAAAGGAAGCAGCAGACAATTATGAAAAAAGTTATTTTAAGTGCATTAACCTCTTTGTTGCATAAAACATTTTGATGTGATGGGCCTTTATTTACCTTACTGCATGTATTGCAAAAATGCCAAGATGGAAGAAAAACATTTCCCTTCACCGAGTTCCAACATAACTTACATGGCTCTTTAAAATAAGTGCCGAAGATCTGAAAGTGCTTTCATCTGAGAGTACAATGTATGTGTGTAAACATGCACTTCACAGCAGTAAGTTGCTTTCTGCTTCTCTGTATTTGAGGTTGATTTTACTGATATGATGATAATACATGCTATATCTTACAGATATATTCAACATGAAAGTATCTCTCCTCCTATATACTATTGTATTCTAGAGTTTTTGTAATAAAATGTTAATATGCCCATATTTTTGCACTTGTGTTTCTTCAGAGTCCATGTGTACAATGTTTTAGTTTGGGTTTTATATATCAGCAATGTTGTACTATCCTGTGGTATCCATAAGTATGTTTTATACCCTCTTATAAATACATGAAAGCCAGAAGTTTAGGAGGGCTGTGTTTTCTTAGCTGCACAGCATCTAGTGTTGATATACATTTGATCAGCTGACTGAGTATGTAGGGGGTAAGTTGCCATTTAACTGCATGACTTTTAACTTTTGTGTTTTGATCATGATGATAGCATTATACTGTTATATGCCAGAATTTTTGTAATGGGTTGCTAAAATGCCATTGTGCTGGTATGCCTGTGCATTGTATTTGCATTCGTATTTCTTCATTCAGAGTCCATGTATACCATGTTTGAGCCTGGATCTTTATTTGTAGGCAAGATACAGGTGTTATTCTATCCTGTAGTATTCATAACCATATATTATGTCTTCTTACAAGCATATATAAGCCAGAAGTTTTGGAGGGCTGTTTTCTGTTAGCATTTGGCATGTTGTGTAATTACATTCTCTCAGCTGCGAATGACATGTTGAGTGTGTTATCACTTAACTCTCAAGGATTTTTAACTGGTATATTTTGATCTTGCAGTTGTTGATTATTAGTCAACTGTTATGAACAATATGTAACTATTATGTTTTATTTTCCCCTTCTGTGCTGTTATTGGTGAGAGAGGGGATGGAGTGCGTATTTTAAAGGATTGTTGATTGTGTTTGATGATAGAATGGCAGATGTAAGGTGCTTTGGCTGGGATGGTATGCAAAGGGAGAGAGAGTCATGGAAAGTGGTTTGGTGAAAAGAGGAGAGGTAGTGAAAGCCTTGCAGAAGATGAAATCTGGCAAGGCAGGGGGATTGGATGGTATTGCAGTTAAATTTTATTAAGAAAGGGGGTGACTGTGTTGTTGATTGGTTGGTAAGGATATTCATTGTATGTATAGATTATGGTGAAGTGCCTGAGGATTGGAGGAATTCATGTATAGTGCCACAGTATAAATGCAAAGGGGATAAAGGCGAGTGTTCAGACTACAGAGACATACGTTCATTGAGTATACCTGGAAAATTATATGGGAGGGTATTGATTGAAAGGGTAAAGGCATGTACAGAGCATCAGATTGGGGAGAAGCAGTGTGGTTTCAGAAGTGGTAGAGGATGTGTAGATCAGGTATTTGCTCTGAGAAATAATTAGAAAAACAGATGGATTTGTATGTGGCATTTATGGATCTGGAGAAGGTATATGATAGGGTTGATAGAGATGCATTTTGGAAGGTCTTAAGAATATATGGTGTGGGAGGTAAACTGCTAGAATTGGTGAGAAGTTAATATCTAGGGTGTAAGGTTTGTGTACAAGTAGGAAGAGAGGAGATGGTTCCCAATGAAGGTTGGTCTGTGATAAGGGTGTGTGATGTTACCATGGTTGTTTAATTTGTTTATGGATGGGTTAGTATGGGAGGTAAATGCAAGAGTCTTGGAGAGAGGGGAAAGTATGCAGTCTTTTAAGGATGAGAGGGCCTGGGAAGTGGGTCAGTTGTTGTTTGCTGATGACACAGCACTGATGGTTGATTCGAGTGAGAAACTGCAGAAGTTGGTGACTGAATTTGGAAGAATGTGTGAAAGGAGAAAGTTAAGCATAAATATGAATAAAATGAAGTTTATTAGGTTCAGCAGGGTTGAGTGACAAGTTAGAACATAAGAATATAAGAATGATGGAGTCTGCAAAAGGCCAGTAAATTACCTATATGTGGCAGCCCCAGATCCTATCCCTAGAAACTCAGTTCTGCCTATCATCCTCATCCATAAATTTATCCAGTCTATACTTAAAGCTCCCCAGGGAGGCCGCTTCTATCACTTAACTATTAAGTCTGTTCCATTCATCTACAACCCTATTAGTAAACCAGTTCCTTCCAATCTCTTTCCAAAACCTAAACTTGTCCAGCTTAAATCCCTTATTTCGTGTCCTACCATGTTGACTGAAAATGAGAACATTGTTAATGTCTCCCTGGTTATAGCCTATAATCCACTTGAAACCCTCAATTACCCCCCCCCCCCCGAACTCTTCTTCTTTCCAATGAATGTCGATTAAGTTCTTAAGTCTCTAATAAGTGGGATGTTATTTTGAATAGAGAAAAATTAAAAAAATTGAAGTGTTTTAAGCTCATCTGAATTTCCATTGAACTTCTATTTCTTTAAGAAAGAACTTCTCATATTCCTATATATTTCAGGATGAATGTAGCTAGTGACTATGATATATAGACCAAATATATACCACAGATACACCTTTGGTAGTTTTTCACATGAATAAGTTTTTGGGATGAGGGTCAAGATTAAAGTCACAAGGCTTTATACTCTAAAATGCCTCTGAATGTTTGTATGCACAGTAACTGAAAACTTGGTAAATAAATATGAATATATTTATACCACATATACAACATAGTTTTGCATTTCTCTAAGTTTTTTACTTGGAATCAAAAGTTAAGGTCATTAGATCTTGTGTGATAAGATGCTTCTAAGTAACTGTGCTAACAGTGTCTGAAGACTGAGTTAATGGATGTGGAAATTTCCTGTCACACATACAGTATAATTCTACATATGAATAAGTTTTGAAGGTTAGAGATTAGATTTCAAGGCAACAAGGTGAATTTTTTTGAGGGGAATGCAAAACTTTATGAATGGGGCTTGAGCATTTTCAGACAAACTTTCTTATTTACTTTAGTTTCCTTTTTTTGTCAGTGTATTGAAGTATGTGGGAGGCAAGGTGTCTCTTGAAATGCAAACTCCCAAACTCCTGTGGCTGAAGAGACACATGAAGAGCACTTGGGCCAGGGCTGCTCACTTTCTTGATTTACCAGATTTTCTGACCTTGAAAGCTTCAGGACAATTTACAAGGTAAAGTATGTTTGGAAACATCATTATTGGTTGAGATGTTACAAGATACGTAGAAGTTTGGTGTGTAAATAGGCTTTATATAAAAGTATTGTTGAGAATTGCCAGATGTTGCATGTACAAAGTATCCTACGAGAATGAATGATGTTCTTTATATAATATTGATTTTCTCATCCCTTTTCAATGTCACCCTGTTGTGATTCATAAAGTCAAAACAGGACTGGTCAAAGATATACCATGTTTTCAAGTGAGTATGATGTACTCTGCAAACTAACAGCTGCATTTTGCATGTTTATAGTCAAGTGGTTTGTGTGATAGATTGTATCACTTTTAGAAAAGCCTTTGTGAGTACTTTGGGACTTGGAATATTAGACATTCCTCTTGTTTTCTTTCATCATTGTATTTCTTCTTTAAAATGTGCAACTCTTCTGAGCTTGGTAGTGATGTGAACATTTGCAACATTTCTGAGTGTGGTAATGATTTGATAGCACTGCTGTTCTAATCATGTCAATAATTTTTGTATGAACTGTTACATGGAAGTTTATCAGATTTTCCAGGAACTGACATTTCTTTATAATGATGTTATAGTGACTCTATACACTCCTGTTGTGTATTTCAGTATCCTTGTGACTGTGCTCCAGTGAATTTAATGAATTCCACCTGTAGCCCTCAACCTTTCACTGTAGCTCAGCCCTCTTAATTCAGGTATTATCTTAGCTGTTCTCCTCTGGACATTTTCCAGCATATCTTCTTGTTTCAGATAGGAGCAGTCTGTTTGTCTGCATTCTTATGTTCATGTGTTTATATGTCCACTTCCTTGATAATATTTTCCTGTGAATTTTCAATTAACTTTCTATATCATGACTGTGGACCATTGCATTTTACAGGTTACGTTTGTAGTGTACAGTTATAGTCCACCTATCATAGAGTATTCAAGTCAAATCAAGAGTTGTACGGGAAAATCAGAAGATAGTATTATTTTTTATATTCAAAAAAGGAATTGTAAGATGGCTGGTTACACATCATTCCTATTTGTAAAAGCTTGCTTATAGTAACTGAGTAAAAGGTCATATTTTAATGTGAAATTTTGAAAATCATTACTGACCAATATTTTTTGTGGAGTTTCTATATATTAACAAAAGGGAATTCTATCAGTCTGTCTATCTATATATCTGATGCCTGTTCCTTTGTAGAACTCCCTCAATGGGGTTGCCATGGCAATAGAGTCTCCATAACTGATGAACTCTAGTTCCACTTCTGAGTGAATTGTATAGATAGCTATGTTTAAATGAAGGCAGGCATAATCAGCTAATAAAGGGGAAAAAGGCTATTTATCTATCTATCTATATCTCTGTATCTCTGATTCCCATTCCCTCCAGGAGCTCCCATCAAGGAGTTGGCCATGACAAAAGTCTCTACTTATCCCTGTCCTTTTGTGCCTCCCTTGCACATACCATTCCATGCATTCTTCTACTATTTCTCTCCATCCACTACTATTCCACTCTATTTTCCCATGTTACAGGTGGTCTTCCTCTCACAACAACCACTTAGATTGTACTGTCATATGTAAACTCTCTGTCTTGCGTTTTTTTCCACATGCCCAGACCACCTCAAAGAATTATGTTTCACCTACTCTACCACTCCACAAATCATTCCCTTTGCATTCCTTGTCATACCAAATCTTTCATACATCCCCCTCATATCATTTTCTTTCCATCTAGTCATACCACATGCTTCTCTCAAATATGTAGCTCACTTTCACAGCCTGGATTCTTGACCTCTGTGACTCATATCATATCCATGTTTCAGCAGCATAGGTCAGGGTTAGGAGAATTATGCTGTCTCTTTATCCTTTCTTCACTTTCATACTTATGCTTCTACCATTCATTATTCTGTTAAGGGACCCAGTGAATCTCCTACCCTGTACTCCTCTTTCCATTATCTCTCTTATCACCAAACTTACCCTTGATAGCTCCCCAAAACTTAAATTCTGTCACCTCTTCCAGTTTTGCTCCCCCATATCTATGACACAGTTTGTACACTTTTTTCTAAAAACAGTCTTAGGAAGGCTTGCTTGCTTCCCTCAGTATAAGGATTATTCTTTGTATTGAATATGAATCTGGGGATGAAGTATTGTTTGGGGGTCATTAAGACCCCTAATTAATTATTGCATTTTAAGAGGATTTTGTCATTATTTGTTTCGTATTAATGAGGTATCTGTTGGCTAGGGGAAGCATTATGAGATGTTATCTATGATTATTTCAAGTATAGAAGCGTTTCATTGTGTTATGGTAGTTTTAAAAGAAAAAGCTTTCTAGGGCTAAAGAATACCCCTAACAATTACCTTCAATTTTTGTTATTTCTTGAAGGGTACAAGATTTGCTGGAAAACTTCATTGTAAGGGTTATTATTCATGATGAATATGAATCTCGGTTTGAAATGTTGTTTGGGGATCATTAAGGCCTGTAATTAATGATTATATTTTAAGAAAATTGTATCATTAGCATTTTCATATTAATCATGTATCTCTGGGCTAGTGGTAGCATTATGAGAGTGTGATCAGATATACTGAATGGGGGCAAGATTGTGTATTTACTGCAAGAAGGATTAGAAGTGAAAAACAAATCCAGAATATCAGGAGAGTGGTCACAGCCATCAGGAATATGGGATGAGTTGGAGATAAATTGCTCTAGGTAATTGAGAATGGAGAAAATGAAGGCTTCGATCCTCCCACCCTCTGTATGCAATGAATCCAGCCATTCCTAAGGGTAAACATTGAAAACCCCCTAAGTAAAGGATCTTGGCTTGCAGGTGAAAGGTTGCCACAGTCTCATGGGAGAAGTTTAGACTTGAAGAAGGATGAAATTTGTAGAATTAGGAGAGGTGTTGGTAAAACAGACAAAAGATGTGGTAGTTGGGAGACAGACCATGAGCCAGACAGCATCAAAGCTTAAGGACTCAATGTCCTTGAGGCATGCAATAGGTGTGTTGATGTTGGAATATGCACAGGCACCACACTTGAATCAGAATCATGGGTGGAGATTATAGTTGGATATGAAAAAGAGGCCAGTGAGAACATTAGACATTTGGGTCTCAGAGAGAAGTAAGATAATAGGAGAGGCACCAGGTAAATGGTGCTACTAGAGGTTATGAGAGAGACCACAAATGTTGGCATAGTGAAGAGAGAAAGAGGTAGGCCTATCAGAGACGGAAAGGTCATGGGGGGCAGGTAGCCCTCCCTCTCATTGGAATAGTGTGAGGCAGAAACCTGGAAATTCTAAGCACCCTATGATGCCAGAGACTAGGGGCCATTGGTTTGTTGGACTCTGTCATGATTGTATTTAAAAGATGGTTAAGCAAACGAGATTGCAAGAGAACTTATGGGAAGAAAATAAGTGAGGTTTGAGGAGTAGTACGGTGCTTGTAAGAAGATGGCAGGAGAAGCACAGTAGTCCTGTTTTGATGAGACAGAAAGTAAGACCAGTTGTCATAACATGGAGGGTGTAAGATGGTTTCGGGGACCTCTTAAATGCTCCTCAGTCAGGACGGTAGAACTACCCAGGATGGCTGCTGTCAATAGCTTGCTACATACTGAAAATGCTCCAAGGGTAGGGGATGGAATATTTCTTCAGTTAGCTGTTTTTTTTGGAGGGGCCAATACACTACCACCTGATCCCTCCCTTTCACTGGCAGCAGTCACACAAGAAAGTTTAGTCACAGGAACATACTTTAGATTTGTGGCGGTCATGAGAGGGGCCATTACTCTACTACTTGAACCCTCCCTCTCATTGGCACTGAAGTCACTATACAGATTATTACATTCTTATTTATGTTTGCAACCTTATGTTAACTAGAAACAATATGTACAGCATAAATATCATATTATTCGTGAATATCAGCTTCATCACCATGCTTCAGTGCTGCTACCTGTGAAACTTGCAAAGCTTCAGATACCAGTAATTCATGATGACTGCAAGACTTGTACAATATATGAAATGTGAAAGACTTCAGATACATTATAACTACATACTTGCACGTGAAACATTTGAAAACTAAAGTTCAAAGGAAAATGAGAGTATTTTCAACAAAGCAAAACTAACTTTAACAACCTATTCATATTCTCTGAAGCTTTCCAGCTAAAGTTTATACAGACTTTACCTCACTTTCATCATAGCAAATCATAAATGAGTTTGGCACTGGAAATATTAGCAAACTAGTTGTTAGATACAGAAAAATGGGAAACCTTAGCAAACAAGTTGTTAAATACAGAAAAATGGTAGACCTAAGTCATATGAAGTCAAGTGCCCAAGACTCCACATAGGAAAAGGAGTTCATACTGAACCAGTACAAAGTGTATGAGTCCATAATGGCAGAGAAACATGAAACAAAGTTAACAAATTTCCAGAAGATAACTTTTAATGTACAAAATGCAAGGGAAAAAACTGTTGTACATCCATGCAATCTTTTAAGTTTCCAGTGTTGATTGTAAGCATGGGTTTAATCTTATCAATAATATCAAAACTAAATAAAGAAATAGACTGAAAGAAAATCAGGGGATATGATAATGAGGATCAAATTTCATGTTTAGAGTGATAGAGAAGTAAACTTTGAGACAGCCATATATACACTGGAAGAGTGTTAAAGTCAGAAGAAAATAGGTTCTTGATCATTGATAAGTATGTAACCCCTTATCAGGTCTGCCAACTACTGGCTAAGGCTGTCACTCTTGTGATAGTGATTAATGTTCTCCAAAATCAAGAAAATAATTTTTTTTCATGTGTCAAAACAAAAGAGAATATATTTCTTTTATGGATACATAAAGACACCAGATGAAATATTCTTTCATGTGTCAAGTCAGGATATAATCTTTCATTTCATCTATCTATCCATCTATATGTCTGTATCTCTGATACCTGTTCCATTCTGGAACTCCCTCAAGGGGGTGGCCATGGCAATAGAGTCTCCATAACTAGTGAACTCCAGTGCTGCTTCTTAGCCTTTAGTGCATCACCCTTAAGTGGCCACTGGCAGAAGACCAGTCTAGCGCAGTGTTTGCAGAGGCTCCTACCTAATGTTCCTACTGACTACTTCTACCTAATGTTCCTACCTACTACTTCTACCTAATTGTCCTAACTAAATGTTCCTACCTACTACTTATATCTATTGCTCCTACCATTTTGCCAAAAGTCAGGGCTAGCACATAGCACCATAACTCTCACTACAGGAAATCTAGAGTTACGAAGGATGAGCTATGTGAGTTAAGTGTTGTCAAGTGTTGTGTGTGACAGGGAGAGAGATTTTGTATGTCTGTGAACAGAATGCCAGCAATCCATGTGTAGGTGAGGCAGAAAGAAAAGACAGCTACCTGAGTCAGAGGAATGCAACTTGACAACCAATAAAGTGCTGGCTCACTATGCAACTATCACTAACCCTCCTGATACCCAGGTGACTAGTACTGGTCATATACCTCCTTGGTCGATGGCTGCCTACCAACTACTACCTACATGCATAAAGAAAACATAAAAGTATTGTTACATGCATCAGTACTGTTTGTCTATCTATCTATCTATCTAAATATCTATCTGTCTATCTCTCTATCTATCTATCTGTCTGTATCTTTAATGCTTGTTCTTTCCTGGCACACCCTCAAGGGGGTGGCTATGGCAAGAGTCTCCATAACTAGTGAACTCCAGTGCTGCTTCTCATAACAATGAAATAGCAATAAAATATTTGGTTTCATATGTGAAGAAAATGTATTTTTCTGTTTTATACCTTAAAGAAATAGATACACGTAAGACTATAAAGCCTATGAAATTTTGCAATGCAAGTTTTCTTTTCCGTATGCTGTTACTCATCCCTTACATTCAAATTCTGTCTTCTTCTTGCATACCTATGATAGATTTTAAAAAACTGTATTATGTACGTTTTTTTTTTATACAGGTGACACATATCTGCACATTGCTTTGGTAATGGTACGCATAGAATTCAGTCTGCACGTGGAGGGGCCATTGGTCCAGACTGATAAAAAAATGAATTTCCTTTATGAGAAAAGAGATCTGTTGTAGATTCCCTTTGAAATCATCATTCACTATGGAAAATACTAATGGAATTATTGATCATTTTGCTGTTTGTTCAAATCAACTAAATGCCTTATCTTTCCAAAGGTCACTGTGTTCGATGGTATGCAAGTGGACATACATATGTGATGGACAGAATCAGGGATGGGATCACAATTTTTTCAAAGCCATTGGGTTAGAAGACTTGGCTGATGATAACTCACTCAGAATTGGTGTGTAAGAGTTAGACTTTCATCAGTAACAAGATTAACTAAAGCTATATTTTGTTTTTAGTGTTACCATAGTCAGTATTTCATTCATATTGTGGGAGAAAGTCATTCAGTCATGTAGCTTTCCTATAATGGAAATATTATACTTTATTTTCTTCTGCAGGTTTTGTTGTGATCAAAATGCTTTACAATAATACATATTTTTTTTAGGTTTATGACAAAAAGTTGTGGAAATGTTATATACTGGCCTCCCTCACTACCCATATAAATCTCAGACATATTACCAGAAAAAATTCTTAAAAATAAAATTCAAAGTGAAGACAGGTTTCCATAGCAGAAGTGGGATTACATTCCATTCCCGATCCTCCACACCCAGTATTTCCAATTTTTGACACAGAAGAAATATTATTCTGAAAGTACATTTATCTGAGGTATAAAAATCCTTCAAAAAAGTATACCCCTTTCTGTGCAGAACTCGTTTTTCTTAGGTTTGTGTGCTTCATGTAGGGTATGACTTTTGTTTTATTGAATTGGCACTTTTGAAAACAGGCAAGTAGTATTTCTGTGTTAACCATGAGCTACATTTACTCAAATAAAAGAAAATGAGGTCATTCATAATTTGCTAACCATGTAATCATTTTGTGCTCCATCACTCATTTGTATGATTTATTTACTGCTTGTGATATAAAAGTTGTATTAGAATTGCAGTAAATTGATATATGTCAAGTGTTGGGAAAGCCTACAGTAGTGACCATTGACTTAAAACGGCATGTGGGTTGTTCAGGGATTTACTCTAAATATCTTCACATTCCCCCTTTTTCATTAACTAGGATCAGCCTCATAGTAAGTATATCTTAAGATATTTTTTTTATTTATTACAAAGTTGTTTATTATGCTTTTATTCCAGATTGTGCACACACGTAATTTGGGGCACCTTAGTCCTTTAAACATATTGGTTGTTGCCCAAATTTGGACCTTCATTTTTTCATTTCCCCAGGTCTCAAAGGGGTAGGGGATGGGAACAGCAGTGGGCACACAGTAAGTGAATTATGAATGAGTAATACCCACCAGTATAGGTTGCAGTTTTCAGCACGAGTAAGTAGCCTATTCAGTACACATACACTATTTCTGTCCCTACGTATCCTCCAACTTCAGTCTTATATCTAAGATATCTGACTGGGGCATATTCACCCTCTGTTCTCCTGACCTCAAAACACCAACACTGATTTTTTGTGGTGATTCAGGAGTCATCCCTGCCTGACATCTTCACTGTCTCCACTTGGGACTGTTTGAGTGATCTCAAATGTTTGGCTTAATCATCTTGAGTGATTTCAATGATTCTCTGTTTCTTACCCTTTGTATTCAGTTTTTACCAAAAACAGCATCAAAGAAAAAAGTTATTTTACAAGTGAAAAGAAAAGACTAAGCTCTCAGCATTACCTTAGTTAAACAAAAAAATGAACTTTAACTGAAGTTAAGGTAAGGAAACACATTGCTTGGACTCAAATAAGTTGTAAAATTGTGTCTTACAGAAAAACAAAGATTAGTGAGCTCATAATTTCTGCACCTTCTTGTGACAACATAATTAAATGAATGGCTAAATGAAGTGTGTACTTAAGTAAAGCACTACTTTTGCCTCTTGACTTAATTTTGCAGGCAAGTCATAAATCTAATTACTTATATCAGCCAGTTTTGTTTCTGTAATGAGTCCCAGATGTTCAGTTTTCTTTCAGTTTCTTTACTGTATCTAGTGATAATTAAGTAAATCCCTCTTTTGTCAATTTCCATCTTTATGATTATTATTGCTGTTGTTTTTTACTTATTACTTCTCTTATGTATTTGCTTACATCTCCTGTTTCCTTTATTTCACATTGTATTCTTTCTACCACATTTAATAATTCACTTGTTTACTCTCAGTATCACTTGAATTTTATTTTATTTCTACTTATGTATTCATATATATTGTACTTATTTTCCCACCCCTGGATCCCCTTCCATGGGGCTCCTGCAGCACTCATGAAGTTGTCCATATCCACTGGATGGAACTGTAGGTTGAGAAGTGTGGTGATGCAGTTCTTATTTGTGCCAAACAGGGAGAGATATCCTCATTTATAGGACTTTGTCTAATGTCATACAACTTTTTAGATTTCTTTATGCTGCTCTCATTCATAACTTCATTATACAGTTTATTTCTTTCCTCTGCTATTCTTATAATATCAAGTACATCTTCTCATCTGTTTGAACAAGTTCCTTGCTAATTGTCATGTTCTGGTTGTTTTATCCTTGCATCTTTTGAGCAATTGTTCGCGATTAACTTCATCAAAGTGATTTAAAAGCTTGAAGTTTGTCAGGTCACCCCATACTCTCCTTTCTTCCATGTTGGGCAAATATAAGGCTTCTCACTTTTCCCTATAACTGAGCTTTCTTTAATTTGGTACCATCTTTGTTGCCCTCCTCTGGACCTCCTTATTAGTTCTTTGTATTTCTGTAAGTGCAGTTACCTGACTCAGAAGCAGTTTAGTTTTGGCCTAATGTAGGATGTGAGGAGTTTGTTGAATATTTCCTTATCTGTAAGCTTGAATGCTGTGTATATATTTGGCAGCAGACAGCTTATTGTCTGAAGTATTCTCTTAGGTGGGACTTTGGGAACTGGTTACAGATGATATCTACTCCCAAGTCCCTCTTACACACAAGTTCGTGCAACTTATTTCCTGCTAGATGATATTCATATCAAGGCTTTGATATATATATATATATCAAGGCCTTCTTTTACTGGCTGTGTTAGGTGAGTGCAGGACAGTATAGGAGGAAATGTTCAGTGTCTCCAATATGGAAGTTGCATCTTGGGCATGAAGGGTCTTGTGATATGCTGAACTGGTGTTTGTAATGTTAGATAGATGGATGGTGTCCAGGAAAAAGAGAAGAAAATGTAATTCTTACACGCCCATGATCTGTAGTTTCAAATGAGTGTGTTTCCTGTGAAGTCTGATTTGCTTAGGAGGTCAGTTATTTCATGTTCATAAAGTCATTACTGTGTGCATATATTTTCTCTATGTCATGTTTGTTAGGGAAGGGAGGAATCTGTGAGAATAAGTGTGAAGTGTGAAGTATGTTTCTTCTTGGGGATAAGTATTTGGTTATGAGGTAGTTTAGATTGGAAGGGCCTGTTTACTGTTGCAGAAAATTTTGTGGCAAGCATATGGAAAAGAATTTGTATTAGAAGTATTTTTATTTCATTGTATGGGTATAGAATATTTATAGTTGCTAGGCAGCTAATGATTGTTCTGAGAGCCTTGTTTTGAGTGCTGTAGTGTATTTTAGAGTGGAGTAGATCAATTGTTTGTAGAGAATAGTATAGGATTCTTCTTGTCCAAAACTGGTGCCAATAAGTGTTTTGAAGGTAGTTAGTGTGTTTATGGACTTTATGTTGATGTTTTTGGTGTAGAGAGTTGATGTCTTATGTATGCCGTATGCAGTACCACATAAAGTTGAAATTCTTTTGAGAGGAAGAGGTTGAGCATTCAGGGTTATGAGAGGTTTGATCCTTGTCTGTCAGGGGTTAAGTAGATGATGGGTTTCTGTGGGGATGCAGAAATTCTGCTTTGGGTAAACCTATGTTCTAAATACGTGATGCAGTTTTGCATGTTTGTTGTTTCTTGAGTAGTGTTATGGTGTTGTAATGTGATGCATATGAAAGGACTCCCTCACTGGTCTACAGGAGGTAATGGTAGGTCATGTAGGAAGGAATGAAGAGGATTGAAGAAAGAACTACTCCCAGAATTTAAAGGTTTTAAAGGCAAGGGGGGGGGGATGATAGAATGCAAATAAAATGGAAGGATAAAGTGAAAAAAGCTCTGAGTTTCTGGGGCCTGAACATGCAGCAATATGAGAAGCTTGCTTGGGATGAAGGAGATTGGAGCTGTGTGGTTTATAGAGGCAGCATGTTGTAGATGGGCTAAACCAGGGCATGTGAAATAGTCAGGGTAAACCATGGAATGGTCAAAGGGATTTGGCTGTGGATAGGTGCTTTTGTTTTAGTGCATTGTACATGTTGGGGAGACAGTGGATGAGGGTAAATGAGGCCATTCTCTATCTGTTCCTAGTGCTTTTTTACAGACACAGGAAGCAACAAACAATTACAATTTAAAGAATGAAAAATTATTAGCATGGCAGTGTTAGTGAGAAAAGAAAGTGGAAGGTCATTGATAACAATTCTTAGCTTTCCCTATTATGACCTTATGCAGGCTGAATACACTGTGTTTTATCATATTTAATACTTTTCCTTTCTTATCATCTGTTCATTATTCAAACCTTAACAAACCTTAACTTTTGTATGAATATCAGTAATGTATGGTTTTTATTGTTTTCTATATTTAATAGACATTTTGTCAATCTGTCCACAGTAACTGATTTCTCTCTGTCCATCCATTTGCCTGATTTTTGTCAGTCTCGCCATCTGTGTGTAGTTGCATACTCTTAAATTTCTGTAAAGGACTGGAAGGGAATTCTACAGTGTTGGGACCCTGTTTCTTAGACTTTTCTGTCTTACAACTTTTCAAACTCTTGTATGCAGTCAACATTTGGCAGTTTCATTGTTTGGCTTATTCCATGCCCTACTAAAAGATTTTATGCTGACTTTTTTCATTTTTTTGTAAATTTCTTATGCTTACACGTTTCATATTGCTCCAGGAGCTTTATAGGGGGAAAAAGAAGTGTGCCATACAACTGAAATTGGTTAATGTTTCAAAAGGCCCAGACAGATGTCTCTTCCTGCACCTTCATTTGAAAGACTTACTAAATATGACAATTCAGGTGGTGACATAGAACACCCTCTCCTTCCCTTATCAGTAATCCACATGCCACCCCAACTCATCACCAGTTTTTCAGGTAAGTATTTATTGAATATTGTCTGAAACAGTATGTATTATAACGGCATGTGGAAAGTAGTTCTTAAGATAAAGTTGTTGCATGAACATTTCACACTTAAGAGATAGAGATGGAAGATAAGTGCTCATGTCATTTATTTTAGCACAGTCCTTTAATTTTAATAAGGCAGATGGCGAATTTTTTTATTTTTGATATAGCAAATCTTTGTAAAGTGAGGTTTCATAATTCAAAGACCATCTATACTTTGGATGGCTCCTCCAACCTTTTGTATGGTGTGGGTGAGCCACTTTGTGTCATGGCTGGGATTTCCAAAGTGTAGGTACTTGGAAGAGAAACAGAAATCTATACATATCAATACAAAGTAAGTGATGGATCCTTGGCTGTTCATTTCCCAGAATGTCCTAAATTTGTAGTACATAATACTGTTTCTTGTAGACAGCACAGTAGCAGTCCATTTTCTCATGAAGAGGGTTCCTGTTGATCCTTTCCCATATTATAATAAAAAAAAAATCTTCCTCAGTAATATACAAAAGCTTGTTTCTCCAAGCTCTTTATCCAGGGAGTCTGTAGTGTATGGGCTGATGCCATATCAGAGTTAGTTTCCATGACAATTGAAATGTCTACAGGAAAGATACATTCAGTTGGTTCCTTTCAGTGGATGTGGTTCCTCCAAAGTGAATGCCTTTTTACTAACTTATACCTTTCCAATGCTCAGCAAAAGAGCAGTAGCAACAGATGTGCTGGTTGTGGATTGAAGCCATTAGAACAGAATTTTACCTCCTTCCGTTGGTTAATCTCCTGGAGAGAGATTTCCCACACTTGGTTTTCAGGGTTTATTAACTCTTTTAGCCTCAAAGTGGGAGAGTCAGTTTTGATGCCAGCAACTTCTTCACTTGTAAACTTCCCCTTGGTTGATACCTTAAGCTTTCTTAGACTGTTCGCATCTGGGATCAGGAGCACTGCACCAAGTATGGAGTTTTGGAACTTACACATGAATTTTTTCTGCACAGTTACAGTAAGAATTTGGAGAATGTGAAACAGATTACCTGCTCTGTAAGGTTTTATTTTAAGTGAAAGGCAGTATCATCTGTCTAGATTTTTTTTACAAGAGAACATTTTGATGTGCATTGGTGCATGTTTACGTTAAGATAGTCCAAAATCTAAATTAGTTGAAAAAATGAAATGAGTTTCAAATTACTTTTATATCTACTACTTCACAGGAGAACATCATGCCTTTTGCTTCGTTAAATTTGATAACATATTATGGATTAAGACTGGCACTGTTGACCCAACGTGGCTTATACGATAGACCCCATGATGTCAGAAGGTTGGCTTCAACTCTGGCCTTTTAGAGAAACCTTTCCTTGAAGGAGATTAACAAGAAGTCTTTGGTATTCCTCAGCTTCCTTTTTAAAAAAGGTAGACTACCCCAGCAGTTCAGTATCAGCCTCTCATAATGCTGGGGTTACCTCCTTTGAAACAGAAGTTTGCTAATGTGCTACTGGAAACATTGAGGTAACTGCATATTGCTGCTTTTTTTGTTGATTAAAGATATTTTTCTCTAAGCCTCCTCCTCCCCATTGGTGTGCTCTCACAGCTCATGGAAAGGACCAGCCTTGGGAGTCTTGAAGAACAAAAGACAGTTTCTTTCCAGGATGGTGTTATGCAAACAAATTTCTGTGTTTCTTTTCCTACCCTAACTTCCCCTACTCTTAGAAAGATTTTCCCCCAACCAATGTTACCACCATCAAGGTGATATCCGTATTCCAAGAATACTAAGGCGATCAGTGTGACCCATGAGTCAGTTGGCAGGACACTGATATCTTCACCTAGTAAAGATTGCCAATTGGTAGAGTGGACCAGGACTGAGCTGAAGGCTACAACCACTAGAAGGTGGTCAGTGAAGGTTGGGAGCTGTAAGCCACTCCAGAAAGCAGGGGTTAAAGGGTTCTAATCCCCTTAATCCCCATGGATCTTAGAGAACTTCTCACAGTTCATGGAATACCACCCTGGAAAGAAAGTTTGTCATTTTTCAAAACATTTGTTTTCGCCTGTGAATTTGCATGTAGTAGATTCGGATAAAGTGAGGGTGGCCAGTATCTGAAACATCAGTAGTGTAAATGAAGTTAATTGTGAAGACTAGTGTTTACTTACCAGTTATATGAAGACTGTAGTAAGTGCTAGGTACTTATTAAAAGCTAACTGAAGATATAGGGAATTCTGATTGAATGCACTGATTCTTTGTGATTGCTGAAAAGTAAGTAGGAAGTAGCTTATTTAGTATTTGATGTATAAGGTAATGAAATATTAACTTTGCAGTATTGTCATCTTTGTACATTTGAAAATGAAGTCATAGTAAAAACTCTAACATACTTTCCTCATCAGGAAAGGTAGTGATGGCACCAGGGACTCAGTGTGGCAGGGTTTCAGAAGCAGCAGCTCTGCAAATGGGGCTAACTGAGAGAACATATGTTGCAACATCTATAATCGATGCTCATGCTGGAGGCCTTGCTCTAGTGGCAGCTGAGGCAAAATCTAAGGAGGATTTTATAGGTAGACTAGGTAAAAAGAGAACCAGTTTTGTATGGTTTTAACATCATGATAATACTCTTATTGTTTCTATATATAACTAAAAAAATCCCATGGTTCTTACAGAGTTTAATGCCTTGCAGACCCATAGATATGGATGATCATGTTGTGAGGTAAATATTTGTGTTATTGAGACTGATTTGTTCTTTTTGTACACACTGCAGTAAAAAGTTGCACTATCTCCTGAATAATGCATGGAAAGTTTTAATGATTATTTTAATTGGAGTCATTGCTTGTAATGCATTACTATATTATGTGGTGTCTTGAACTAAAACAGAGTATAATCATGTATTGTGCTTTGTCCTTTTATATTTCATTGTTTATATTTTCCATGAGAATATCTTTATATTGGATCATATTCTATTAGGGACTTTTTTTTTTAGAAGGTACCTTGATATTTTGTCCTTTTACTGCACTCATTTGCTAGTTCATCTTCTGTTATATAACTGACATCCCTGAATAGCTTGAAACCCAATGGGGCCATCACAAAGGTCTTCAACTTGTCCAAAGTGGGTTTCATAAAATATGCTATGTAGTTACTTGAAATTTTGTGTATTATGTTTTCTTGGATTTTAGTAATTATATCTACAGTTAGATTAATAGAGCTGAAATGTAATGAAACAAAATTGTTATGAAGATGCCATGCTGGCAAAATGCCTTATGATGCCAAGGGCTAACCCCAAGAAGATTCGTAAAATTTGCCTGAGATTAATACATATATAAATGTATCAACTCTTCCAAATACAGGGCAGAACTTTGACAAGTGCATTAGTTTGTTGCAAGAAGTTTCAGATGCATAGAATTGTTTGTGATGGGGACCCCACATATGCAAAAATTTATACACTGAAAAAATCCATTCCTTGTGAATAGGAAAATGGTTACTGTTATAGTAGTAAGACTAATTTGACTTTCTAGATAAAACAGGCTTTTCTCATGAGTAGAAGAGCATAATACAAATTATAATGTTTAAACCAACATGTGTAGATGTAAGACATCCATTGATAATAGTCCAAAATAACAGAAGAACATATATAGAAAATCAGAAAAATAATTTGAACACAGTAAGTAGTTAGACATACTGTTCCCTAATTGAAATGTATCATTTTACAACTGTTGCAACATATTTCATAATCTTTTTTCCAATTTTTCTATTTCATGATATCCTTAAGGTCTTTCTAGATTGTATGATAGTAGCCATTAGGATTAAAAAATGAATAATAACATATCATTGAAAAGTGGTTTGAGTTGGGGGAGTGTTGTCACTAGTACAGTAAGCAGTACATGAAGAGTACTACAATATCATTAGAGAATGGAAGAAATGTGCATTGTAGATTATTAGATTAGTTTTTTCTTTTTTTCCTGATGCTTCATAGGTAGCTAAACATACCATTAACGTTATATGTATATATATTTATATATTTTATTTATTATACTTGATTGTTAGTTCCCGCGTTAGCGAGGTAGCACCAGGAAACAGACAAGGAAAGATCCGTTCACTCACATACACACATATATACATACATGCACATATATGCACATTATATACATATACCTACCAACATATAAATATATACATACATATACAGTATACAGTATACCACATTGTTCCATTTCACTCTATTCCATGCGCGCCTTTCACCCTCCTGTATGTTCAGGCCCCGATCACTCAAAATTCCTTTCACTCCATCCTTCCACCTCCAATTTGTACTCCTGCTTCTCCCTGTCCCCTCCACCTCTGAAACATACATCTTCTTTGTCAACCTTTCCTCACTCATTCGTTCCATATGTGCAAACCATTTCAACACACCCTTTTCTGCTCTCACAACCACACTCTTTTTATTACCACACATCTCTCTTACCCTTACATTACTTACTCGATCAAACCATCTCACACCACAT
>JAYMFT010103686.1:0-13697 GCA_038088735.1 Panulirus argus
TTCCTGGCGCTACCTCGCTGACGCGGGAAACAGCGATCAAGTATAATAATAATAATAATATATATATATATATATATATATATATATATATATATATATGTGTGTGTGTGTGTGTATGTGTGTATGTGTAAATGAGTGGATACAACTTTCTCTGTCTGTTTCCTGATTCTACCTCACTAACGCAGGAAACGGTGATCAAGTATGAATGTATATCAAGTGAAAGAGATCTTGAGGTGTCAGGGCCTGAACATGAAGGAGGACGAAAAGTGTGCATGGGATAGAGTGAATTTGAACAAATGGTATACAGGGGTCAATGAGTTGTCAGTGGGTTGAACCAGACCATGTGAAACATTCAGGATAAACTATGGGAACGTCTCTGGGGTTAGGTTGTGGATATGGGGCTGTGGTTTCGGTGCATTACTCATGACAGCTAGAGAATGGATGTGAACAGATGCGGCCTTTCTTCATCTGTTCCTGGCGCTACCTTGCTAACATGGGAAATGGTGATCAAGTTAGAAAAAAGGCGTGAGTCAAAGGTTTGAATCTTGGTTGTGGTAGTCAGTCCATGGTCAATCCAGCTGTGTACCCACCCTTAGGGATTGGTTGATAAAATGGATACCTGGCTCAGACTAGGCATATATATATATATTTATATAACATTAATGAGATGGCCTTGATTTGGGCCTCAGATGCTCATGCCATCTCAGCTAACATAAAAAAAGATAGAATGATATAGTATAGAACTGGGTTACTATCTGTGCAAGACTGATTGAATTTTTAACACTTTTGGGCATGGAGTGGGAGCCCTCAGCCTTGATAGCATGAATGGCTCGACCAGATGTCAGTTCTCATCTCCCTTCACATATCCCCAGTTTTTACTGGTATATCAATGATTTTTGATTCATGAGTTGGTAAGACATTCTTACAGAGTATTGTTGAAAAAAAATCAATGTAAAATTTAAAAAAGTACTACAGGTTGTACCTCTCTGATCTGGTTCTCTGTGGTCCGGTAACTCCCATGGTCTAGCACATTTTGAATCTGTTGCCATGAGTTTGTGGATCTGCCACCTGGTTGGCACCATTAGCAAGTTAGCAGGACTAAAATGCCAAAATTTGTTTACACTGCAGCCAAGCTAATTAAAAGTCCTGTTAATTTCTTATATTCAGTTGTATTTAGCCCTTCAGGATGTCATCCAAGAGACCGAGAGGTGCAGAAGATGGTGCTAGTGCTAATAATCATGAGCATAAATCATTATCAGTACTTGAAAAGGTGGAGTTACTGAGAAAGTTAGATAAAGGAATGTCAATAAAGACTTTGTGTGAGTACTATGAGATTCGATCGTCTATTGTGTATGTCAAAGAAACAAAAAGAACAGATTTTTAATTAAGTTTATTGATGAAAATGAAAGCCGGAAAAGATTAAAGTTTCGGAAAACTTTGAAAGGTGTTAGGAGTACAGAATAGACAGTGCACTTATAAAGTGGTTTAAGTTCCAACATAATGAAGATGTAAGCATTGCTGGGGAGATGCTTAGTGAGCAGAACAAAGTTTTTCATAGAAAAGTAAAGATAGACTATGACTGTGAATAATTGTAAGAATGGTTACACAAGCTGCAACAAAGTTTGTAGGTGAAATTGCACAATTAGTGACAGCAAAAAACTTAGCCCCAGAACAAGTGTATAATGCTGATGAATCTGCCCTGTATTGGTTTTGTATGTCATGGAAAATCCTTACTCAAGATATTAAGGAATCTCCATCTGGGGTTAAGGAATCCAAAGATATGGTAACAATTCTTGGCTGCAGCAATGCTGCAGGAACACATAAAACCAAGCTGATGGTAACTGGTAAGAGTGTTCTCCCGAGGGCCTTTAAAGGAGTGAAAATTCTTCTGCTTATCTGCTGTGGTACTTAGAAAGGGTAGATGACAGCTAGATTTTTCTTGAATGGTTTGAAAATTACTTTGTGCATGAAGCTAGAGCAAACTGTAAAGGAGCATCCGCACTATCGGGCAGTGCCCAGCAGACACAAGTGCTAAGTCTATTATCAGACACTTTGTTACTACCTTGACAAGCAAATCAGCAGATTGCCCTTGCCCATAGTTGAGCAAAATCACCAGACACTGCCTGGTGGTTTGATACCAGGTGTAGAGCAACAGCGCTGCCAACCACAAAAAGTTTCCACTCTTTACACCATATAGTTTTATGCACTGTTCTTTTTTTCTTCTTAATGCATGCAGCAATCAACATTCTACACAAGGCTATATTTTCTCTTTCAACTTTGCTGCACATGGTAATAATGAACTCGTTTCATGCCGGCCACCTACTGGCTACTGTATGACTTGACTGCCCAACCACCTCAACAGTGTGGACAACAATACAAGCATGGCCAACAGACTTTCCTCGGTGAGGGTAAAGCTTGCCAGGAACTACCCAATAGTTTGTTGGCCTCGATCCAAAATGTAAAATATTTTTGATTTTAGATAATTGTTCGGCACACCCCAAAGCAGAACTTTTAATAAAAGACAGTGTTTTTGTTTTGTACCTCCCTCCTAACTGCACCTCTCTGATTCAGCCTTGTGACCATGGCATGTTATGTTCATTGAAATCTAAATACAGATTGGAGATCATGCAGCATTTCTTTGTCGCACGGAATAATGGGAAGCTTCCTGAAGATTTCATGAAGTAATTTAATTTAAAGGATATGTTATGGTCACAATCTTCTGCCTGGAATAGAGTCAAGAAAAGTAAACTGCAAGATGGCTGGCACACACTGTGGCCAAGCTTAATGTTTCAGGACAAGGAAAGGTCATTAATGACATTGCCAAAGCTCATTCAAGAATAGAAAATCCACTTCCCTGCACCTCCTCTGCCCCTGATGTGCAAGTGTCTGCTGACCATAAAGACCCTGCTAACCCTGGTGTACTTCTGATGTAATCTGATGTAACAGTAAAAACCTTGTTTGGAATCATTAATGGTTGTATTATTTCATGTTTTAAACTCTGTTCTACCTTTGATAACACAGCAGTATGTATGTGGAATGAGCTGGTAAGACTAGGGGTCGAGCATATGTTTACATAGGGGATTCCCTTAGGGGTCAATTTCTGTTCTCCGGCATTTTCAGTGCTCCAGCAATAGCTAGGTCCCAAGGTTGCCAGCTTACAGAGGTTCAACCTGTATATATTTATTATAAATAGATGATGAATATATAGTACTTTTTTCAATTTTACATTGATTTTTTAAACAATTCTATGTAGGAATGTCTTACCAACTCATGAATCAAAAATTATTGAAATGCTAGTAAAAACTGGGGATGAGAACTGACATCTGGCTAAGCCTTTCAAGCTATTAAGGATGAAGGCTCCCCTTTTGTGCCCAAAAGTGTTTAAAGGTCAATCAGTCTTGAACAGTCAGTATACCGGTTCTGTAGGTTTTAGAGCACCTCAGACTCATCTAGTTTATATTATTGAACATTCAACTTTATATTTTCCTCCTGATATCATTTTTTTTCATACTTAATTGAAGTTTCCTGTGTTAGTAAGGTAGCACCAGGAACAGATGAATAAAGGCAACATCTGCTCACATTCAATTTCTAGCTGTCACGTGTATTGCACCTAAACCACAGCTCTCTGTCCACAACCAGGCCCCACAGAACTTTCCATACCCCAGATGCTTCACACCCTGGTTCAGTCCACTGACAGCACATGGGTCCCAGTATGCCACATTGTTCCAGTTCATGCTATCCCATCCATGCCTTTCACTTTTCTGCATGTTCAGGTCCTGATCACACAAAATCTTTTTCACTCCATCCTTCCATCTCCAATTTGGTCTCTCTGTTCTTCTTGTTCCCTTCACTTGATGTTATCTCTCTCTCTCTCTCTCTCTCTCTCTCTCTCTCTGACGTCCATTCCCTCAAGGAACTCCCATCAAGGGGTGGCCATGGCAAAAGAGTGTCCACACATATATCCTCTCTTGTCAACCTTTCCTCACTCATTCTCTCCATATCTTCAAATCATTTCAGTACACATTCTTCAGCTCTCTCAACCACATTTTTTTTATTATCACACATATCTCTTATCCTTTCATTACTTACTCGATCAGACTACCCCACATCACATGTTTTCCTCAAACATTTCATGTCCAACACATCCATCATCCTCCACACAGATGTATCTATAGCCCATGCCTTGCATCTTTATAAAATTGTTGGGACTACTCTTCCTTCAAACATTACCATTTTTGCTCTCCCAGGCAACATTCTCTCTTTTCATATACTCTTCAGCACTCCCAGAACCTTCATTCCCTTCCCTGCAGTATGACTCACTTCCGCTTCAATGGTTCCTTATTTATCATAATTCCAAAATGCCTGAATTTCATCTTGTCAGATCTTTCACATTCCTAAAGTGCATGAGTTTACTGTAAGAGAGGATCTTTAGTCATCATCTTTTCATCTTCTTCACACCATTCTACTACCTTTGTAGCCAGATTACCATGAGTGCCTCTCATTATTCATTTTACCAGGAAGAAGTAAAAACATGAGAAATATGTAAGCAGGACACGTTTAGGTAGTCTTGGTCACAGCCTCAATGAGAATGAAAAGATTTATTCTTCATTTTTTCTTTATTTAGATAATAGTGCTCAAGTAACATCTTGAATTATTGTTTTGATCCGTTACCATTCAGTTGATAGTATATTTTATTTATTTTTCATTTCATTACCAGTTTCCATCTCAAACCACCGGAATTAAATTCAAAAGTTTCATATAACTTATTAGTAACATATGTATCACTCCTCAGTGATTAAAATTATATTGATATTAGATAATGTACTGTACTTCACTGATATTAAAAATTAAAATTAGATATGATTTTGGAGACAGGATCAATCATATGCTAAAAACTGCAGAAAAATAAGCAGCTTAGCTCAGAAGCAATTTTTCTCATCTCCCCTCAAAGAGTAGAGTGGATATTTGAACTACAGATGATCTGTTTTAATAGAAATGAGAATTTTAATTGTTCTACAATGTAGCTTCTGTATTTTAAGCTTAAGATGAAACAGATCTCTAAGTGACATCTTTATTACTTGGGTTATGAAAGATATTCCTTATCATATGGTTCATGGTATGAAAAATATCTGTTATCTTATGGTTCATGATGAGATAATTCATACTAAAAAAACCTAGTTTAATTCACCAATGCATCCCAGAATTGGATTGAAAGAATCCACTCAAAGTTTAAGAGTACAGAATTTTGCTGGTGTCTTAGACGTAATGATAATGACATGGCAAGTGCTGAAGATAAAGCAACTTTCTCGAGCAACCTGTGTACAAGAGTTATACCTCATTTTGTTGCTTTTACGTGCAGAATTAAAGATTATGTCATATATGGCTAGCTAGATGGGACTTGTAAGACCATAAAAATAACAAACTGAAAAAGATAAAGAAAGATGTGTTGAAGTATGGCATTATTCCTTCAACAAGGTATTGTCATTTAAAGACTATACTTTGTAGACTGAGGATATGTCATAGTATGTTGACCCATGGTCACTTGATGAAAGGTGGATCTGCCCCTGTATGTCATACTTTCAATTGCAGTATTACTATGGAACATATACTGTTGAATTGTCAAAAGTGTAGGAACCTCAGAATCAGATTTAAACTCTGTAAACATACTGGAAGGAGGGAAAGTGTTGGAGAAATTTTAGACAATAGTGTTGTAAACATACTGGAAGGAGGGAAAGTGTTGGAGAAATTTTAGACAATAGTGTTGATGTAAATAAGTTGATGAAATATTTTGAAAGAAGCTAGAATGTATAATCTCATTTTTTTTTCATAAATCATCACTTTTTCCTGTTAGTGAGGTAGTGCCAGGAAACAGACAGAGAAAAACACATCTACTCTCATAAACATACAAGTACATATATACATATGTACATGTTCATACTTCCTTGCCTTCATCCATTCCCAACACCATTCCACCCCACAGGAAACAGTGCAAGTGCATGAAGGAAAAGAAAAAAGATAGTTTATACATTTTCTTCTTCCCCACAGCTGATCACCTCCCCTTGCGTCAGTGAGATAGTGCCAGGAAATAGACGAAGAAAGACCACATCTTCTCACAGCCATACAGAAGCTGTCATATGTAATGCACTGAAACCACAGTTCCCTTTCCACATTTAGGCCCCACAGACCTTCCCATGGTTTACCTCAGACATTCACATGCCCTTCAGTCCCACTGACAGCACGTTGACCGCAGTAAACCACATCGTTACAATTCACTCACTTCCATGCATGCCTTTCACCCTCTTGCATGTTCAGGCCCTGATAGCTCAAAATCTTTTTTGCTCCTTCCCTTCATCTTCAGTTTGGTCTCCCTGCCCTCCTTGTTCCCTCCACTTCTGACACATATCCTCTTTGTCAACCTGTCCTTACTCATTCTCTCCATATGTCGAAACCATTTTAACACAACCTAATCTTCTCTCTCAGCCACACACTTATTATTGCTACACATCTCTCTTACCCGTTCAATACTTACTCGATCAAACCACTTCAAACCACATGTTGTCCTCATACATTTTATTTCCATCACATCCACCCTCCTGAGCACAACCCTATCCATAGCCCATGTCTTGCAACCATATAATACTGATGAAACTACATACCCATTTTGCCCTCCCAGATAACATTCTCTCTTTCCACACTTTCTTTGGCACTCCCAGAACCTTTGCCCCCTTCCCACCCTATGGCTCACTTCTGCTTCTGTAATTACATTTGCTATCGAATGTACTCCCAGATATCTAAAACACTTCACTTCCCCCAATGTTTCTCCAAACTTACATGGCAAATAACTTATCCCTCAACCCTTCTGAACCTAATAACCTTGCTTTAATTCACATTTACTCTCAACTTTCTCCTTTCAAACACTCTTCCAAACTCAGTCAACAACTTCTGTAGTTTCTCACTCGAATTAGCCTCCTGTGCTGTATCATTGGTGAACAACAACTGACTCCCTTCCCTTGCCCTCTTATCCCCCATAGACTGCATTCTCACCCCTCTTTCCAAGGCTTTTGCATATACCTCCCTTACCACCCCATCCATAAACATATTAAACAACCATAGTGATATTACACACCCTTGCTGCAGACCAACCTTCAGTAGGAACCGTTCACCTGCCTGTCTTTCTACTCGTGCACAGGCCTTACACCCTTGACAGAAACTTCTCACTGCTTGTAGCAACTTACCTTCCACACCATATATTCTTAAGACCTTTCACAAAGGATGTTTATCAACCTGCACATCAAAGCTTTGGAACTCTCTACCTTTCCATGTATTTCCCAATTACTCTGACCTTGCACATTTCAAAGGACAGGTCTTTCACTTTCTAAAAAATTCGTAAATACTTTCCCTTGTATTTTCCTTTTCTGTTTCATAATTCTCTATATTTCAGTTAAGACCTGGCCTCCATGTGGGCTTTTGTCTGTGACTGGAGCCTTAAACATAAAAAAATAAAATTAGTATATGCCTTTTCCAGATCCATAAATGCCATGTACAAATTCATCTTATTCTAAGTATTTCTCACACTCATCCTCTACCACTTTTGAAACCACACTGCTTCTCCCCAGTCTGATGCTCTGCAAATGCATTCACCCTTTCAATCAGTACCCTCCCATACAACTTACCAGGAATACTCAACAAATTTATTCCTCTGTAATTTGAAAACTCACCTTTATTCCCTTTGCCTTTATATAGTGGCACTGTACATGCATTCCGCCAATCCTCAAGAACTTCACCATAATCCATACATATACTGAATCTCTTTACCAACCAATCAACAACAGTTGACTTTATTAAGTCAACTGAAATACTATCCATATAATTTCATATAAATGGTTTTTACAAGTTAGATATATTTTACTGATGTTCATTCTAAAATATGTAATTTTATGAAAATACTTTTTAAGTTTTAAGATATTTTTTATGCTAATAAGTGCTGAATAACCATTCTGTTCCAGAACTTTTCAGATAACACAAAATAAACTAATAACAGCTTTCCCAATGATTAAAGTAGTGATAGGCAATATTTAGTCAAACATCTGGGCTCTACTCTTTGGTAGAGGTAAGAAATATATAGATATATTAGCAAAAAATTTTCTTTATTTTAATAGATATTATTTTTGTGAATTCTATTTTTTTTCTCTCAGGTACCAGAATTATACCGGTTGTATTCTTCAGTGCATGTAACAGATCACAGGAAGCATAGATCTTTCCTGTTGACTATACTTGCCACTGGTATTCGTCAAATTTTGGATTACAGAATATGTCAGAGAACATTTACTAGTACATTGATGATAGCAATGCTGCAGGCTCCCACAACTGATAATGAACTTCGGGTGAGTAATCATAATTTATATTTCTAACATACAGGACTAGTATGTGATACTTTGATGGTATAAAGCTGTAGAGTTATTTATTCAGTAACAATTTAGGAAAACCAGGACAATAAAGTAACAAAACTAATTCATAGAATTATTATAAATGGTATGCTGTATATAACATATATCATTATTATATGCAACTCCAGGATCCCTTTCATGGAGCTCCAGGGGCTTCTTAGCTGTTCCATATAGGAAGAGGGTGTAGTTGGCTACTTTAAGATGGAAAGTCTTTGATAACATTGACAATTAGGCATCCTTGTTGAAAGTGACTTATCACTTGTAGTGTTACCTCTTGAGGCACTCCCTGCAGGAACCACATAACTGCTGAAAACAGTGCCAGAAGACATGGTTAAATTTAGTGATTTTGAAATGATATACAGGTTGAACCTCTGTTATTCTGGCAACCTTGGGACCTGACTACTGCCAGAGCACAGAAAATGCTGGAAAACAGAGATTGACCCCAAAGGTAGAACAGACCTTAAAGCAAGAAATAATGCAACCAATAATGCTTCCAAACAAGGTTCTGCTTTTGGGTGTGCCAAACAATTATCTAAAATCAAAAATATTTTACACTTTAGATTGAGGCCAACAGAGTTAAGCCATGTCCATACTATCGGGCAGTTCCCAGCCTGCTGTACACTCACCGGGCAAAGTCTGTCGGGCATGCCTGTGTTGTTGTCCACACTGTTGAAGTGGTTGGACAGTCAAGTTGTACAGTAGCCAGTAGATGGTCAGCAGGCCATGAGTGTGGTATCACCATGGGCAGAAAAGTGAAAGGAAGAAAATAGCCCTGTGTAGCATATTGATTGTTGTGTGCATAAAAAAGAAAAGAAGAACAGTGAAGAAAACTGCATGGTGTAAAGAGTGGTAACTATTCGTGGCTGGCAGTGCCGTTGCTCCAGACCTGGCGTCAAACCACCAGGTAGTGTCTGGTGATTTTGCTCAACTACGGGCAAGGGCAATCTGCTGATTTGCCCATCAAAGTTGCCGCAAAGTGTCTGATGATGGACTTAACACTCGTGTCTGCTGGGCATTGCCTGATACTGTGGACGCTCCTTTACAGTGTGCTCTAGCTTCACGTACGAAGTAATTTTCAAACCATTCATGAAAAAGTTTGGTTGTCATCCACCCTATGTTAGTACCACAGTAGATAAGTGGAAGAATTTTCATTCCTTTAAAGTGCCCTCAAGTGAACACTTGTACCAGTTACCATCAACTTGGTTTCATGTGCTCCTGCAGCATTGGTGCAGCCAAGAATTGTTACCTTATCTTTGGAATCCTTACTCCCAGATGGAGACTCCTCAATTCTTAGGCAAGGATTTTTTGTGCCATACGACACCAGTACAGGGCAGATTTGTCAGCATTATACACTCATCCTTGGGCTAAGTTTTCTGCTGCCACTAACTGTGCAAATTCATCCATAAACTTTATCTCGTATAAGCATCTCCCCAGAAATGCTTACACCTTCATTATAACTGTATAACTCTGTATTCCTGGCACCTTTCAAAGTCTTCCAAAACTTTAAACTTTTCTGGCTTTCATTTTCAGCAAAAAAATATAAAGTCTGCTCCTTTTGTTTCTTTAAGTCATACACAGTTGACGATCCAATCTCATAGTACTCAAAGTCTTTACAGAAGTTCCTTTATCTAATTTTCTCAGTAACACCACCTTTTCAAGCATCGATAATGATCTATGCTTAATCTTACTAGCACTAGCAACATCTGCACCTCTCAGTCTCTTGGATGACATCCTGAAGGGCTAAAATACAGCTGAATTTAAGAAATTAACAGGACTGTTAATTAGCTCTGCTGCACTGTAAACAGATTTTGGCATCTTATCACTGCTAACTTGCTAACAGCACCACCCAGATGGTAGATCCACAAACTAATGGTGGCAGAATCAAAACGTGCCGGACCATGGGAGTTACCGGACCACAGAGCACCGGATTAGAGAGGTACTGCCTGTAACTCTTTAACTAAGAAAGATATCATTATAATTTTTTTAAATTTTATCACATGACCTCATGATTATGCTGATATAAGGAAAAATGAGCCAGATATGAATAATTTTTTGGAAAATACATATTAGTAAAGTGGAATGCATGTAAACAGTTTGCATAAAAGACAAAATTGAAATTTTCTCATTTAAACTAAATAACTGTTTCCAGTAAAGAACAATAAGGAAAAAGGTAACAAGTAGTTCAAGAACTTACTTTATGGTATTTTTCTTTTCATTTTATGCAAAATCTAAAAGAAGGCCAAATTCCTTCTGATAATGATGAACAATTTTGATGAGACGATAATACAATTAATGAATCATTGTCATTGATATCTACAGTTAATTGCCCAACTAATTATTATTGCATGATAATAATGAAGGTAATAATAATGGTACACTTATAAAAAGCTTTAATTATTATTGATATTTATGGTTTTTTATTTAAATCATTGTTAAGCATTAGCTATGGGATACTTACAGATCAGTTCTTCATTACTAAACATTATTTTGGGTGATTTTTTAGTGATTGGTATACTGACCCTAACACAGCTGTGTGATTCAGCATTGGGCAGATAATAGTTTTTATTTTCAGTATTATGATGATCACTAATCAGATACCAAATTATTTTGCAGTTATGATAATTGCATATCACTTTTTTGTCTTAATAGAGTTTTTAACTTCAAGAACCATTTTTATTATAATATACCTCAGCCTGATCACAGGTACAGAATTTTTTTAATCTAATTCTTCATCATCATCCTGTGTTGTGTTTGGATTTTGCAATGTTTTTCTTGAATTGAGCATCACACCTTACTCTTTCGTGGCTACTTGAGGAACCAGGCTCATCCACATTACTATAATCACTCACTATGCATAGTGTATAGATGTTATGTCACTGTAGATGACAAAAATTATACACATCAGCACTTATTCTTCATACATTGGGCAGAGAGCAAGAACAAACTGGTGTTTGTCATGGCTGCATGGTGAGTGTGAAGGAATGAGTGGCGGAAAAGTGCAAAACGTGCCTGAACAGAATGCAAGGCATCCCGTGATTGGTTGGCAGCCTCAGAGGTGCTGAAGGACACACCCTTTTTTTTTTTGCCTGGTGTTAGAGCATTCAGACTACCTTAAGAATTTAAGGCAAGATACCAATGCACTTTCTAGGGACTATATGGTAGGAGCAGTAGATAGAAGTAGTAGGTAGGAACATTTAGGCAGGAGCATTAGGTAGAAACATTAGGTAGAAGTAGTAGGTAAGAACATTAGGCAGGAGCTTTAGGTAGAAGTAGTTACTAGGAACATTAGGTAGGAGCCTTTAGAAACACTGAAATTACTCCCATTTTTTATTATGACATGAGCCATCACAATACAATTTGAGCTAAACAGGCCACATTTTGCTGGATGCCACCGTTACTCATGCTGCTCTCCCCACTACATAATTTCTCTGCTAGCATTCAAAGAGTAAGGATGCATTGTTTGCCACTTGTATATTTCTTCACTTCTGTCTCTTGAACTAGTCACAACTATGTCTAAGCATCCAAAAAGTACTCCTACTACAAGTGAACTTGCTTATAAGGTAAGAAAGACCTTTACCTTGGAAAAAAAGTTCAGAAGACTGAATGAACTTGAACATGAGTCTAACGCTCCAGTAGTTGCTCGCCATTAGAGCATTAATGGGAGTAGCATCTGCACCACAGGGAAGAGCAAATCTATATGGAAAGCCTTTTCTTAGCCATTTATTTCAAAGATGGCAATACATCTCAGGATGCCAGCATATGTGAGGATAGAAAATACTCTGAAAATTTTGGGGCAAGAATTCATTTCTTGCCCTCAGATTTTCAGAGTACCTTCCATCTTCACATATGTTGGCATCTTAAAATGCATTGCCATCTTTGAAATAAATGGTTAAAAAAAGGCTTCCCATTTTAGATTTGCTCTTCCCTATGGTACAGATGCTGCTTCCATTAATTAATTGGCAAATAATTGAAAAAGTCATCAAGACTGAAGAGATGAAGAAAGAAGGTAAGTCAGTCAGTGCAAGTATATTTCATGATTTTATCAGACATGTTGGCTTGAGAAATGTGATTCTGATAGGCGAGGCAGTGATAGCAGATGTAGAGGGTGCAGTTGCATCAAAGTGGTATTCTAGGAAATCTTAGAGAAAGGTTACACACCAAATTAGATTTGGAACTGTGATAAGACCAGTCTGTACAGGAAAAAGATGCTAAAGAAAACGTGCCTGATGATGGCTGAGACAAAGGCTTTAGGATTTAAAGCTTGCAAAGACCATGACTCACAATGGTTGGAGAATGCCATTTCGTTGCCAAATGTTTATTTGGTGCATTAGCAAGTTTAGATATTATATATTATTTCCTCTAGTAGGGTATAAAGATGTATGTAGGATATGTTTTTTTTGTTTTTCATTTGATATAACCAAAAGAACAAAAAGGGTAGAATATATGTTATGCACACAAACTGTATTTAGGGATAAGCGATGAGAGTATAAGTTACAGTTTTCTGGAAAGAAAACCAGCAATATATTGAATAAATGAGTGGACAGTACATGCCTAATGAGTGGACAGTACATGCCTCTAGAAACATGCAAATAAGTAAAAGTAAAAAGTAAGAAGCACAAAAATGGATATATACATATTTACCTAATTAATGTTGATCCAGAATGATAACTTAAGGTTGGCAAAATCTTCAAAAGTCAAAGGAAAATAGAAGAACATCATCTCAAGCTTTCATCTATTTTTCAAGACTTCTTCAGGGGGAATATCAAAAGAATATGACATGAAGGTGTATTAGCAAGGTTGAACCTGGCTCACTGGCACATGAGGAACAAAGATGCACCTGACGCCTGGCACTTTAGGAACATGGTGCCCAACTGGACTTCATGTGAATTCAGTCTGCATGTGAATTCAGTCTGGGCTACAGTGAGATATTTTTCTTTTGATATTTTTCGCATCATAAATGGAATTTATCAACAATTCATCCTAGCTTTATATGCTGAGAGGATGATTTTTTTGATAATTTCCATTTATGATGTGCCAAATGCAAAACCAGCAATACTGGACCAAAACCCATACAGAATTCGTGCATGGTTGGTTTGGGGATCATGTTACTTAGGTCTGTAATTTTCTTTATATACTGTATATCATTTTTACTACTTGGATAAGGTTCTGCATACATATATATGTATGTATGTATATATATATATATATATATATATATATATATATATATATATATATATATATATATAT
>JAYMFT010103697.1:0-13697 GCA_038088735.1 Panulirus argus
ATATATATATATATATATATATATATATATATATATATATATATATATATATATATATATATGAAGGTGAAATCGTATTTCAGTAGGAGTTCATAGAGTTTGATTTAACATACAGTTTATCTGTACATGTGTAGCACGACTATTCTCGCGGAGAGAAACCGCCTCTTCAGGTGCCAATAATCAACACATACTAGCTGTTAAAGGGACGGTGTAGTGCATGTGGGAGTTGGGATGCCTTGTTGTTACGCGAGTAGTGGGGTGGGGGGTTTTACCTGGGTAGGCGAGTGCTATATGGGCAAGAAAAAGAAATTGATTTCATTCTATTTTAGCTAGGTGATTTATAATTTGATGGGCTTTAAAGTTACCTGGGGACGAAATTAAGATCCTATTATTAGCAACTGGTAGGGGCTCAACTATGTTATATGCGTCTTTGTCAGTATGTATAGGAAACGATACCACACTGGCCTGACCCATATTGACCGTTGTAAGCTGAGAGAGATTTATGTTGGGGAGGGAAGGAGGAGGTTGACCTGGGAAGCTGGGTGAATCCAAGGCGATTCGTTTGATATTCTCAATCTTTTTAGACAATTTTCCCGTAATGATTTGGTTGATGATAGGATGGGCTTTAAAGTTAACTGGGGATAGATTGAAGTTCTTAGTATTAGCAATGAAGATCGCCTCAGTTACGTTGCGAGTACAGTAATCTCCAGAAGGAAAAAGAATAACTGGGTATTCGAGATCTATAGGATAGTTTTTATTTTGTAAGTGTCTCGCAATTGCATTGCTGCAATCACCCCAGCGAACAGATTGCTTTTGCCAATAGCATCTCTCAGTTACAGTTTTACCGGTCTGGCCAATGTATAAGTCATTACATACCTTGCATTTGACAGCGTAAACACTACCAATTGTTGAATGATTTGGTCTGTTTCTTATTAAGGTCTCACTAATAGTGTTATTGTAGTGGAAGGCAACGTTACAAGCAATGCTCTTTTAATACACTTCCAAGATTAGCTAAGCTGGGAGAATAGGGAAGAACTACACACTGAGACCTGTCATCATTTGTAAGATCCTTGATAATGGGAGCATAAAAAGTCTTCCTAGCTTTCCAGTAAGCTTTGTTCACAAATCAGTTAGGGTAGTATAACTGCCTGAATATATGTCTTATATGACTATATTCCTCTATCAAACTTGTGGGATCACAAATCCTTAGTGGTCTTAAAGACATGGACATAACTACAGACATTTTCACCGAGGAATCATGCACTGAATAATAGTGAATGTATCTTTTAGAGTTTGTAGGCTTTCTGTAGATACTAAAGGACAAATGATTGGATTCTGTTGTTATCAACACATCAAGAAAGGGCAGTTTGCCTTTTTTCTCTCATTCCATCTTGAATTTAATGGTAGGATGGACATTGTTTAATTCATTAAAGAAAGCAACACAATCCTGGGAAGATGGCCACAAGGATAACACATCATCAACGTATCTAAACCAGACTTTCTGATGAGTATTAATTGAAGTTAGAATTTCAGTCTCAAAATATTCCATAAATAATTCACTAAGAATAGGAGTGAGTGGATTTCCCACGGTAAGACCGAATTTTTGTCTATAAGAATTACCTTCATCATCTTGGAAAACATTGTTGGAGACACAAAGCTCTACCAAGTCAATGAAAGTTTCAATGGGCAGGGGCAAGGCAAGATTGAGGTTAGGCAGTTTTCTCCTCAGATATGTGATTGTTTCATCAATGGGGACTTCGGTGAAAAGTAAATTCATATCGAATCTAATGAGTCTGTGGTCAGGCAAACTGATGTTCTTAACTTTGTTCACAGAGTCTAAACTATTAATAAAATGGGATGGAAAGATTTGTTTCTGAACAATGCTAAAATGTTTGGATAACAATTTAAAAAATCTATAACTAGGAGAATTAACAGATGAGATAATTGGTCTGAGGGGACATCCATCCTTGTGAGTTTTTGGGAGACCGTATATATAGGGAAGAGAGCGATTAATCATCTTTACTGCCTTCAGAATGTCCGGGTGCTTATTTAACATTTTATTAAGTCTGGAGTTAAAAGTCATTTTCTTTTTATTAAGAGGATTAAAAGTTTATGCTTCATATGTTTCTGTGTCATTTAAAAGATCCTGGAGTTCACATCTATAGTCCGCTGTATTCAAAATAACAAATTGGCTGGTCTTGCTTGATTTGTGATGTAAATATTTTCATTATTCTTGAGGTTTACAATGGCTGTCTGGAATCTTTGCGGCATATTACTACACTTAGAATTGCTTTCACTAGTCAAGGCACTTAGAATTGAACCGGAGTTAGTTGGGGAGTGAGTTTGAATTGGAAAAAATTGGAGAAAGTGAAGTGTTTTAGATACATTGGAGTAGACTTGGCAGCAAATGGAACCATGGAAGCGGAAATGAGTCATAGGGTGGGGGAGGGGGCGAAGGTTCTGGGAGCGTTCAAGAATGTGTGGAAAGAGAGAACGTTATCTAGGGGAGCAAAAATGGGTATGTCTAAAGGTATAGTAGTTCCAGCTATACTGTATGAATGCGAGGCATGGGCTGTAGATAATGCAGCGCGGACGAGAGTGGATGTGTTGGAAATTAAATGTTTGAGGACAGTTTGTGGTGTGAGATAGTTTGATCGAGTAAGTGATGTAAAGGTAAAAGAGATGTGTGGTTATAAATAGAGTGTGGTTGAGAGAGCAGAAGGGTGTGTTGAAATGGTTTGGACATATGGAACGAATGAGTGTGGAAAGGTTGACAAAGAGGATATATGCGTTAGAACTAGGAGAACGAGGAAACCAAATTTGGAGATGGAAGGAGAAACGAAAAATATATTTAGCGATTGGGGCCTGAACATGCAGTAGAGTGAAAGGGATGCACGGGACAGAGTGAATTGGAACGATGTGGTATACTGGGGTCGACGTACTGTCAGCGTATCAAACATGTTGCTGACTCTGTAAACATCCCTGCATTGTTTATGAATTTATTAAACCGGGGCATGTGAAGCGCCCGGCGTATGTATGTAGGTGTAACTGTCAAGGACCGTGCTATATCTAGTGGGTGAAGTAGGGACACTGTTATATACGATGGTGTGTGTAGTGAAGTCAGTATTACATATAGATTTTATATACGATGGTGTGAGTGTAGTTAAGTCAGTATTACATATAGACTGGATTGTAACACTGGGAGGGCCATATATAGTAGTGGGTGTGAGAGTGGGGGGGGTCGTATAGTATGGGTACCCAAGCTTGTCTCTGGGCGCATCATTTGTCGTCTGTATTGATGTAACGTTTGTTATCTTTATCGACGTACCATTTGTCTCTATGGACGTAACATTTGTCGTGTGTATCGATGCTACTCAGCACTGTAACAGCTGGAAGTGTGACAGTGTTACTCAAGACAGTAACAGTGGGGGCTGCAACAGCTACTGTTACGAACGGGGAGATGTATCAGTCAACAAGCCTGGAGATATGATAGCAGGAAGGTGAGCAAAACGTTCGACTCACTCTCATAGTGGACGCTTGATCATGCCTGAGTTACCAAGGGTTGTATGTTTGAGTTACCAGGTCAGTGTTCGACTTACCAGATTAATGTTTGAGATACCAGCTCAGTGCCTGAGTTACCAGGTTAATGCTCGAGTTACTGGATCATTCTCAGGATCGAGAAATGCACCAGGAATTGACTTGCGTAACATCATTATCAGGTGATGTCAGCGTTGGTGTCACACGGGAAGAAGCTGTCGTGTGTCGTAAAGACGATAAGATGAGTCAGTTCTGCCGTCTCTGTCCAGCGTTATTCACATCCCTCCCCAGTGACATCATCGCAGACATCAGCAGATAGATTATAGTGTTACGCGAAGCAGTTTTTGTCTGGTATGCTTGTTCTGGGTTGGGAGAGATGGTGGTGTGTTACGCATTCTAGTCTCTTACATTTCTTCTGGGGAGGGAGAGATAGAGATGGTGCCTGCTCATGAAGTACCCACGACGAGATTTTGCCATATCGGCGCGTAGTGCCCACCGCTAGACTGTATGTTGGCAAACGACGTTTCTCTGGCCCCCTCTGTCCTTCTCCCCCCCCCCCCTCTCACTGGTCTTGCTTGCTTGTACGATGCTGTTATCAGCAGCTGCTGTGCTCCACCGGCGGAGTTATCTATGCTTGGTTCATCCGGTAATGTCCTCAGCCACGAGTCTGATCTGAATATGCCTTTGGTCACTTTACACGTGTTACGTGGGTCGTCAGGTATTGCATTAAATAATTGGTCCTGTTACCTTGCTGGTCAGTCGTGGGAGGTCTCTATATAATGCATTTTGGGTATGTTCTTCCAGAAGTTACTGTTGACTTACTGGCTCAATACGGTTCTTGTCTGGTTGCTGTAAGGCATAAGACACCGTTCTTGATCCCTGTTTTGCTAACCAGGCGTATGTTATGATGCACTTAGCCCTACGACCGTTCAGCCCTAGCTGTTTATCAATCTTTCATGGTAACATCTTATGTTCCAATCCATTTATCTTGCGAAATGTTTCTGCTTTCTCTCTTATCATCCGTACTTCAGTCTCATGTACTTCTGATCTTACAGTACAGAAGTGATCAAGGCTATTTCTCGTATACATTAGGTATTTTCTTCTCTAATTGTTTCTCTCTTGTTGCAAATGCTCTCAGTGTCATTCCGCTCATTATTTGCCTCGAAAGCACACCATCTTCTCAGTATGTTCCTTGAATTCAAGTCTTTCTCTCACAGTGGTTCCCAAATCTTGAGAGAGAGAGAGAGAGAGAGAGGTGCAGATCGTTCTGCATTTTTAACGGGGAAACAGAAGACTATAGCATAACGTGAGTGGTCCAGACGCCTTCAACGGATACTGTGCGTTCTAAGTCGAAGCGTCTCACAAGGAATCCCTCGGTCGGATCATAAGGGGGAAAGAGAAATGAGCCATTGCAACAGAGAACAGGAAAAGATAATAGACTTGGCGACTGTTGGCTAATGAGATAGAAACTCAAATAGATTGGAATCCGGGGATCGATCCCTGACCTTGGTCACTACCAGAGCTGTTGGGTCTACCGGGCTGATGGCCTCGTCTGCCCGAAGAACGTTTCATCTGTCGACGGCGTTGTCAGGGGACGCCATATTTGGCACGTTTTCTCCTATAAGATTTTGGGATCTTATGGAAATTGACATTTTCTCTCGGCAGAATTAATGACTGCCAGAAATAATGCCAATTTTCAACAATTTCTTGCCATTTTCTGTCAAATTTACGGCATCTGATGTAAAAGTATATTTGTACGTGACTTTAAATGTCAATTTAACAACAGATTTTGGCGTTTAGCGACATTGTAGTAAGCAAGTTTTCTCTTCTTGGTTACTGTTAGCGGTGAGTCTAGCGACATTTACAAATTGGCGTTGGCAGCTCTGTCCTACCACAACAACAAGTCTTACAAGTCGCTACCACATCCCAGCCAGCCCTCCTCACAAGCCTCACTCCCTTCCTCCCCTCACTGTCAGCATGTCAGTGCCAGCTGTACCTTACCGTTATTTAAAAGTCTGCCTGGTAATGATAGATTGTAATCAATTAAGAAACACTTAACGTGCGAATTCATGGCATGAGCGTGTTGTGTAAATATTTTCATTTTCCGAATGTAATGCATGACTGTCGGGCATACATTTGGCTGAAGGTTTACAGAACGACTAACGCCTAACATAGTTATTAGATTTCTTGAATTTCTCTTCAAATTGCCTTCTTGATTGTGACTCAGAGCGGCTCATTCTGGAGATATTGGCAGCTAGTGCAAAGCAGGATCACGCGTGAGTGGGCAGGGCTGGGAAGACGAGAGATTAGAAAATACGAGTGAAAAATACACCATACTTTGAAAACCTGATCATGAAAATGAACCTGCCTTAAAAGCATGAACAAAACACGACCCTTACCTTAAAACATGAACATGAAAAATGAACCTTACCTTAAAACATGAACCAGAAATTGAACCTTACTTTAAAATCATAGTATAATAGTGGGGTGAAAAAGCTGTAAAATGTACAATGATTTCGGCATTTTTTTACATACGAAAGATCCTAACCTAAGGTGGCCCAACCTTAGCTCACAACTCTTTAAATTCAGTAGCTTAAAAACGGCTTTATTTTCTCAAGAAATTATTTTCATCACTGAAATTAGCATAAGATTAGCGTGACGCAATGCCAGCCCGCTAACATATTAATATGCGGGAGAGGTGAGAATTGCCTCTACTGTAGTAACAATTTCAACTGGGCGCCAAAACAGTTGAAATATTTGGTATTCAGATGGAATGTTGGCGTTGCTGGTCTGTCACACGGCAGCTTAAGCGACCACTCATCTTGGCGGAAGTCATAACGGAAACCCCTTTTCAAAGAATTATTTATCGCATGACATAAGACACCATCGGACAAAAAGCACAATTTTGAATAATGTCGTATCGTCATTGTCTTTATCATAGTCTAGTTAAAGACGTATAATTCACCCCATTTTCTCTGAGCATTTGATGATTTAACAGATATACTAGTGACAAAATCTACGTGTATTTGTGCAAGGTATTTCAAGGATATGGGAAGGCATCGCTGATCCCAGCTTTGTTTATACTGCTGATAGTTACTCACACTTCTTCATCATCACTTCTCAGACATCTGATTTCATATCTGGGGATAAAATGATGTCACGCTGATTATCATCATCGTCCTTGCCGCTGACGGCGCATCCAATCTGACGTATAATTCATAAATCGGTGAACACCAAGAATTGAAAATTGATGATAGTTTACTTAGATATATTTGTCACGTTTCAAGTCTGTGTGTTCAGTATGCATTTGCAGAACTCCCTTCAGATCTTCTTCGTCTGCGTACGTACATTCTGCTGCCGAAACAAAGGCTTTAATAGTCTCACAAAAGACAATTGGATTGTTTACTTCGAGCAGTAAGGTTGAATATTGGGAACTAAATTCTGTATTCGAGTGAAGCAAATTAATGTTTATTCTCTCAGTCGGGCATTTTTAAATGACTCCCTTGATGAAAATAGACAACAGAGTGGACACAGAGAAAAGATTGTAGCATTTACGGATTTTGTACCCGAAATTCATGCAAAACTAAGCCAGAAATTGTTATATTCTTTTCCCCTCGCCCATGGCTCTCACACTGGCATTGTTGAACACACAGCGTCGTAATATTTACACCTCACGTCATAGTAATGCAGATAAGAACGTCAGAATAAACGTTGTTGACGTAAGTTAGTGTGACAGCCCCTCCTTCCCTCCTAGACGGAGCGCACCACTCCATCATCTTAATGAATACTGGTAAATGATCGTCTCATATCCCGTTTTCTGACCACCAGCGACCTCTGGTCGTATAGCCTATGGAAGCCTTACGTAACCTTGTACATAGAAATACAGAATTATAAGATGGACCTCCGTGGTGTAGCGGTTAGCGTTCCTGACCGTGAAGCACTCACGGGCCGCCCAGGGTCGAGCGCATAGGTTCCAATCTTGGTTGCGGCTGTCGGTCCTCAGTCAACCCAGCTGCAAATCCGTCTACTTACAGGGGGTTGGTCGATAAAATGGCTAAGAGTAGGATATATATAATATATATATATATATATATATATATATATAGCGTTAATGAGGTGGCTTCGATTATAGCCTTTAGTTTCTCATGTCTCTGCTAATAGGTCGAAAAAAGTTAGTGTGATCAGAAAGGAGTTGCCATGCACGGCAGGAATTTTTTTTTTTTTTTTTTTTTTTTTTTTTTTTTTTCCAACTCACTTTTCGGTAAGCGATGTCTTTGTGGTGGGATGTAGTAAAATGTTATGTCGGGAAACACACGAGGTCTTCATTGAGCTTTCCTTTAACATATTAAATTGCAAAGACAATGATTTAACTTTAGTTATTGCAATGACAATGGGAGGTAATCAGTATCTCCTAAATCTATATGGCAACTCTACACCAGTGACGTAATATGACGTAACCCTGTCAAACCATCTGAAAGTTTGTAAGAAATAAGAATTAGTGGAGTAAAATTCGATTTAATGGCTTCCTAGATAATGTTTTTAGTGTTTTCTCTTATTTTCCTCTTCTCTACGATAGATTTTTCTAATTTGATAAAAGAGTTGATTCAGCGCAATACGACGCAATTCACCTGTTACCAAGACCCCCGATTTTAAACTTTGTTGTATATTTTGGGTCGCAACAGATCGCTGCGCGTCTTTCCGTCGTCTGACTGACTGTTGTTGGAGCGGGAAAGATGTTTTCAGTTACCATGAAAAACAAAACTGTGGGGCTCCAGGTGTAACCATTCCCTTCCTTGGCTGTTCTCTGGTGTATTGTTTACAGTTTGTTGCCCACCAGCTGGCACCACTTGGCCACGCCTCCTGACGCTGGGAGCCGGGAAGGCCACGCCCCCTGACGCTGGGAGCCGGGGAAGGCCACGCCCTCTGACGCTGAGAGCCGGATATTTAGACAATGCTTTGATCATAAATGGGAAAGAACAATCTTGTTGTCATTTGTGGAAAAGAGAGAGACAGATATATGGAAGTCCAACGATCACTGTTCCCGTCTCACCAGCATTAGTTAAGGACTCTTTCAAGTTTACGAAATGTTGCATATGGGAAGGATCGTTAAGGCCAGGCTTTTTTGGTACTTTATGACAGGTAGATTTGATCTATATGTTATAAGGCGAAAATTTGAGCAAAGCAAAGGGTGTCCCTTGTGGGAGATATGAGACGATTATTAATAGGCTTCCCTGCCTGGGTCGTCCGACTTACGGCTTTAGGGAGCCAGGGAGATTAACCCCCCCCCACTTCCTCCCTACCCATGAACGCAACGTTACGACCCTTTGCTACGACCTTAGGGGCGGGTGTGATGTTTATGCTATCACACCCGAGGGTCGTACCGTCGTGCTATAGGTCGTATCAGACAATGGAAGGGTGGGTTTACCCTGAAGGAAGGTGGGTTCACCCCTGAGGGAAGATGGGTTCTCCCTAGAGGGAAGGGTGGGTTCACCCTGGGGGAGGATGTGTTGAGTTTGCCCTGGGGATAGGCTGGGCTCACCCTGAAGGAAGAGTGGGTTCCCTGGGGATGGCATAGGTTCACGCTCAAGGAAGGGTGGGTTCTCCCTGAAGAAAAGGATTGGTTCGCCGTGGAGGAAAGGTAGGTTCACCGTGGAGGAAGGTTGGGTTCGCCCTAAAAGAGGGGTGAGTTCACCCTGAGGGAGGAATCACCGTAGGGATAGGGTGGGTTCACCCTGAAGGAAGGGTGGGTTCACCCAGGAGAGAGGTTGGGTTCACCCTGGATGAAGGATTGGTTCACCCTGGGGGAAGGGTGGGTTCACTGCCTAATCACAGTTTAGATTAGCTGTCTTGATAACTTAACGACCAGGGCAGAGAGATGGAAGGGTGATGTGTGTGACCGTGTTGTGAATAAATCTGGTCGTGATGCGTGACATTATTGGGAATAAATCTGTTTGAGATGAGATAATTTTGTAGAATAAACCTGGTCGTGATGTGTGACAATATGGTGAATAAATCTGGTTGCTTTGTGAGGAAATGTAGCGAATATATCTGGTTGAGAAAATTAAAAAAAGATATGGAATAAATTTTGGTCGTGAATTGTGAAAATGTATGGAATAAATTTAGCCGTGAACCGTGAAAATGCATTGAATGAATCTGGTCGCCAAGTGTTAACACGCCTTAAATGAAGACCCTAACCGAGTGTCGCTGACGTCACATTGTGCTCCTGACGTCACAGTGCCCTGGTGACGTCACGACTCCGTCACTCATGATCACGTTTTCTGTTCGAGCAACGCAAAGAAAATCCCTAACTCACGCTTTATGTCGGCAATTTCCCCCCCCCCCCTTTTTTTTTTTCCCCCGCCCACGCGGCAGTTTGAAGTGGATGGCGGAGAGCGGGTGCCCCCCCCCCCCTTTTTTTTTTTACCACGAGTTAAACCAGGCTTTTTTATCAGCGTGGTGATTACTTGTGAGGCTATTTATGTCACGCTTCTTATTCTCACAGCAAACTGTGGGATTATTCAATATATTCATCGTTAATACGTCATTTATTTCATCATTTGTTTGCTCATTTGAACATTTTTACTCAACGTACTTCATATATTCGAGAAGCTGGTGGGTCAGTGTGTCTAAGGTGACTATGGTAGCGTTATCTCTTAACTCTCTATCGTGTTACATAAGGGGATGTGGGTGTCAGCGTCGGCTACACTGACTGACTGGTTCACACACACTCACACACACACACACACACACACACACACACACACACACACACACACACACACATACACACACCCGTCTGACTATGTTTACAGAGGTCCCCTGGGAAGTGAGGAGGACTGCATCAGCTTACAAGGGGACTTAAACAGACTCCAGAGTTGGTTTGATACAAGGATGATGTAATTCAACCCGAGCAAATGGGAGGTAGTGAGGACGGGACAGAGTCAAAGAAGGTCTCAGTATGATTAAGTGAAGCAAGAAATGAGCTTCTAGATTGTGCGTGTGAGAAGGACTTGGGAGTCGACATGTTCCCAAACACGTCGCCAGAGTCCAACGTTGGGACAACTGTCCAGGAGACGAAACATCTGCCTGAAAATGTCAGGACAGCATTTGAGTACATGGTTAATGAAATATTCAGCCACCTGTGCATATCCTACACAAGGCCAGTACTAGAATACGCTTCTCTAGTTTGGTCACCACGGCCAAAGAAACTCAGAGAGCTAGTAGAGAAGGTCCAGAGGAGGTCAACAAAGATGATACCGGAATTAAGAGAGTTGAGTTATTGGAAGAAGCTAGAGGCTTTATGTTTGCCCGTCTTGGAGGAGAGGAGAGTGAGGAGTGACCTAATGACAAGCTTTACAGTCTTTAAAACATCGATGACGTGGACGGTGAAAAAAAATCCAGAAATTAAGGAAGTACTTCTTAAAAGGAGACGTAATGAAATACTTTCAAAGTATAGGACTGTTGAATGAATGGGACAAAATGACTGAGGACATAGTTAATGCAAACAACATGAACAAGTTAAAGCCGCATGATAGCTGAGAAAGTGCAAGAGATGGCGCCGCACGAGTGTGCAACTCCCTTTCCGCACAGTACAAATACAGTGCGCACTGTCTGGACGGGACGTATTGAAGTCCTGGGTGTTTTCCGATAGGTCCGTTCGCTGATTAGGATAAGAATATATTGTAGCATCTCCAGAGTTCGTCTGACTGTGAACTGTGAACGGTTCAGCATCCTAGAGTGTGGTGTTAATGTTGGCCTTTGCCTTCGGATAGGATGAGGGAAGGGATAAGGGCAGCTCTCCCTACATACACCAAGGAAACGCCAGAGGTAAGGATTAAGGGAGGTTCTCCCTTACACTCTTCAGGGAGGCAGGGAGCATGAGGACTGTGGCGGTAGCTATGGTGGTAGTGGTGAGGGTTCTGATGCAAGAAAGATGTGCAGGTTGTGGTGAGTGGTGTGGTGAGGGCGCCTCACGGGGCACTGGGAGACGGCATAGGACACACGGTGCCAGGGAGCAGGTCACAGCTGGTCGATGACCGAGCAGCGGGAGGGAGGGAGTCGGGGAGTTAGTGGGGAGCGGGGAGAAGACAATTTGGTCGTGCGGAGGAGAGAGGGAGGGACTGGGTGCTTAGGTTCCCATGGGTGAGGGCAGAGCATGAGGGAGGGCCAGCCAGCAGGAGGAGGAACCAACCACACACGGAAGGGAACGGATTACTGACACATGATTAATGATTACAGCGATGATTGGAAGGCTGCCAGGAGGAGGGGCGTGATGGAGGGAACATTCAGTAGGAAGAAGGGAAGACGGGCTGAGGTATCGCGAGAGTAACCCTTACTGTGGGAGGAGCAGAGGTGCACCATGAGGGAGGGAGTGGAGGGCAGAGTGCACTGCGGTGTGGCAGGGAGGGAGGGAGGTGGGTAGGGAAGGACACAGACACTGGTACATAGATGGAAGGTTTGTGGCTGAGGGAAAACGACATTACTGTACCAGGGTAAGTAACCTGAGGCCGGGCACCATGGTGGCAGCTGCCCTCTGTACCCTCTCTCCATTCTCTTTGTGTCTCCCCTCAGGTCGGGTGACCAGACTGAGGACAGAGTTCAAGATGGGGACGCATCGGTAGGTTGTGTACAGTGAGGACAGTCTCCTCAGACTTAGAATTGAAAATCTTGCTCATGAATCCAAGAATTTTGTTCGCCTTCCTTAATCCTGTGCACGGTTTACTTGGCTATACGTCACCAGAGATCATTACAACGAAGTCTTTTTCCTTTTGTTGTAGCTCATGGTAATTCAAAATGCTGCTTGCTTTTTCTTTTCAACTACCAATATGTAAGACTTTGCACTTATCAATATCAAAACTTCATTTACCTTCTGTCAGTCCAGTCCATCAGTTCATCTGTGAGTAGTGTGAGAGATTGCCAGTGGTGTGTGGGAAGGAAAATATGAGGTGTGAGTGATATTTAAAAGTGTCAGAGAGTGAGGATAAGGCGGGAACATGTCCCTCTATGGCTGATGTATAGAGCCGGTAATACTGGCTTGGCCTGAATGTGAGCTCTGACGTCACGGGGAGAGTATTGGGGAGGATGTTGGGGCGTTTAAACTGCAGAGGGAGCTTGTGGCTGGGGGTGAGGAGGGTGGGTGTGTGTTAGCTAGGGGTCGTGACCTGGATGTGGGGTTCTGTGGGTGGAAGCGATAGGCTGCAGAGGTTGTATGTGGGTGTGGGAGCCTTGTGAGAGGGGAGTACGTGTTAGGATGTGTGAGTGTGGGCAGGATGTAAATATAACTAGCCCCGAGCCTGGCCATAGGCCTACGGAGAGGCATCAGACACAAGACTGACTACAGACACTTTACCGGCGCCGTTATACTACCGGAATATGCCATCATATCTACTTAAAAGGCCGTAAACTCACTTGACACTTGACGAAAGGGATGCTGAACTTAGCACCATGGGATTTAACGTGTAGAGACGCGAGGCGCGACTCCAGTGAGTACACAGCTGACCACAGAAGGAGCGATGAGGCCCGGGGGTCGGCTGCCACAGTCGACTGGAAGACCATGTTCCAGATGGCTCCAGCCCAACCGCGCTTCGTGTGATGGAGGAACTTCAGTTGTGGGTCGGGTGCTGGTGGCACGGCCCGCTCTGTGATGGTGACGGGTTGTCTAAAGTGTTGTTAAGGGGTAATCACCACAGGGGCTCTTCAAACGAGACATCATCATCTGAGGTCAGTTTGTCACAACCATCGACCTCAGAATGATTTAAAGGGTCAATATATCTCATCCTGGTGGTGGTGTTGCGGGAAAGGGGTGTGGACACATACCAGGAGAACAAGTACATCCATCAGCCTCGCCTCCTGTATACATACACGTCAGTCTCCATCCATTGCCACTCATGGAACCGCCAGAGTTCCCGGGGTGAGTTACCGGCCTGATTACACACTCCAGGACCCATTAACGTGGCGGTGGTGTTGGCCCGCGAGAACACACACTGTGGATACCTGTATTACATGTCTCGAGTTTACGTTCTCATGAAGAATAATGGCAGGGTTTATGGCTGTGATGAGAGGGGCACCGCCTGGCTACAACCCTACCACACATTATATGTGTGTATATATATATATATATATATATATATATATATTTTTTTTTTTTTTTTTTTTTTTTT